>JBBPCX010069230.1:0-11524 GCA_037974365.1 Hydrocynus forskahlii
TAACAAAAGCATCTGTTCACAGGTGATTAAGGATATTAGCTAAAAGCCTTCCAGCCCATCGGCTGTCCTGTGGGTTTCATAGGTAGAAAAGCCAAATGGCTGCTCTCTGGGACTTCGTGTTAATCCTTCCTGTACTGCCAGATCCATATTATTATCACTGCACCTGCTCTCTCCTCACTCTCTCTTGTTTTGTCTGTGTTGATTCAACCAAATCAGGTTCACGGTGTCAGCCTATCAGTCTCCATTGCCCACCTGAGGGGAAGTCCATTTCTCATTTGCCCACGACTGAGGCTTGGAAGAACCTACCCTCCCAATGGCAGAGAGAAAGAGCCCCCTTGACCAGTGGCAAGATGTGGCCGCTGATCGAACAGGATCAGGATCGACTCCACCCCAGCCAAGCAGGGGAATAAAGAACTTGCCAAGCTGCTGGGATCAGTGGCCCAAGCCCTCGTGGCCTGGTTGAAGCTGTGCGACAAAGACATGTCCCAGCTACAACAAGAACTGTATAGGACCGCCCGGCGAGTGGAAAAGACCCAACACCTGTTGTCAGAGGCCCAACAAGACCTCACGCAAGCCCAAATGCAGGAAGAACAATTCACAAGGCAATTACAAGAGCGAAAACTCCCCCTCTCATCGTCAGAAGAGGAAGACTCAGCCAATGAGAGGAGGCAACTCTCTGGGAGCAGCCTAGACAAGCTCAAGGCGGCAGCAACTCTCTGGGAGCAGCAAAATAAAACTACCCAAGAGGATCTTGAAGAAAGACTGCGACAGGCCGAAGAACTGCTAGCTAAAGCCACTGAAGAATTCCAGGACAAGAACTCCCACATCAAGGCCCTGGAAAAGCACCTGGAAGAAGCCCACAAGTACGCCAGACAAACTGAGGAAGAATTCACACGTTACCAAAAACTCCAGGATACCAAAGGCCAACACCAGGCAGGTATGGAGGAGTTGGACGCGAAGAAACAAGAACTCAGAGCTGCCTACGAAATAAAGCGTGAGCGGACAACCATAGCCAGTCACGAGATAACGACCCCTCCAATCGCCATACCAACCCACCAGAGACTTGCCTGCGATTCACCAGGGTCTACCCCCCCCGAAGGGCGACCACAAAGCCCTCTACCTGGACCCAGAGAGCGGGAAATGGGAAGGGAGTACAAGGAGGAACATACCACTGCCGGAACTCACCTGCCTAGATGAATTCCCCACTGGCAGCCCGTCACCACTAGAGAACTTGATAAGGTGGCCCGAAATATCAACACTTTCACCCCCAACCATGCCGGAGGCCATGATATCCATACCTACCTCCAGGATGTGGAATTTCACCTTCAGAAATTGGACAATGTAACTCCTTCTGATTGGGTTTATTTGATCCAAATCACCTCAAATGCAGAAGTCCGCAGTTTCCTGGACCGTCAATCCGAGATGGTAAGAGACAATACCAAGCTGCTGTGTGAGGCTTTGACCCGAGAATTCTCTGACCCAGGGTCAGAGCAAGGATGAACTACGGCTCTGAATATCAAACAGGGAAGACAGGAGACCCCCCAAGCTTACTACAGCCGCTTAAGGAAAACCTACTTTGGTTCACAGAATGAGCCCCACATAGAAGAGGACACCAACTTCAAAGTCCTCTTCCTCAGGAACCTACATGCAACACTAAGTCACTACCTCAGTCTCATGGCCTGCCACCGCACCATAACCAGCCAACAGCTGCGGGACTTAGTGATCAAGGCCTACAACAAGCAAAAGGCCTCTGGCGAAAAGACCCCTAAAGCCACCACCGTTTTCAGCATCACCAGCCCAAGCCCTGGACTAACCTTAGAGGGTGAGCACGCTGACTCGTGTCCCCACGACCATGCCAAAGGATGGAAGTCAACAGCCCAGCACAGCCAATACTCCCACTCAGGTCCAGATCAGGCCAAGAAGCCCCAGGACCGACGTGATCGACCAAGGCAGCCTGAGCAAGAAAGACCCCATCCAACACAGAACTGCATAGGACAGACCTGGAACCGACAAGGGGACAAGGCTACTCAACCATTCCCAAGATCAGGCACCGCCTCCAGCTCCCGACAATACCCTCAATGGTTCCCCCAAGAACCACAAAAGAGCTATGAACTCTATGGAAAGGGGGGTAAAGCCACAAAGGTAGATGACACAGCCTTACTCCCGCTACTGAAGGATTTCTTCAGCCAGAATCCCCCTAAAGGTCCCAGGGACTTCAGAAAGAAGGGACCAATATAACTAGGTTATCACCCCACGTCACGACCATCCTCTCAGGTTAACCACAAAATTCACTACCAACCAATGCCCAGACAAATGAACAACCTCCCTACTGGTGAAACCCAACCAAGGCACCCCACTGTTACCCCTGAGACCGAAACGCAGCAATCAGCACCCGAGACCACCCCACTGAGTGGCGATAAACTGTCCTCAACACCCAGCTGTGCCATCCTGGTTGTGAGTCTCGATGCAGACCTCATACCAAACCATGACGATACCCTTCCAGTTCCCACTCCGGCATCCATGCCCCAACTTTTGGGTACCTTGGTAGGAAAGGGAGTTGCTAAGAGGTTCTACCTGGCCATCACCCTAGAAGAGGTAATAACCCTGGAGGCACTTAGACACGGCAGCTGACATCACCCTAATGTCCACCAACTTATTCACCCAACTACAGAGCCTGGTTGCACCACACAACAAAACCCTCCAACCCAAAGAATGCTCCCCGGACATTCAAGCCTATTCAACCATGGGTACACAGATGAACCAGGTGATCCCCATCCTCCTATCTATTGGCCCTATGACTCTGGTACACCCAATGTACATTTCACACCTCAACTCCATTCTTCTTCTCGTTGGTAAAGACCTTCTGAACCATTTCGAACCCTTGCTGGACTTCCAACGACTGAAAATATGGGCACAGGTCAGAGAACCCCTACCCATAGCAGCAGACACTGTCTCCACCAGTGGATGCCACACCTAACCATGACCCGAACCAGGAACATGTGCCAAACATCCACTCCCTTGCCAAAAACCATGAGTCCGTCTCGTGCGTCAAAATCAGAAACGGCATACAACTTCACGGAGAAAATATCACTGATGTGATAATGGCCATGGGAGTGGAAAAATCAGCTATCCACCTGGTTCTGTATCAACGCCTTGCACGGGACCATCCCCTCATTCCTCACATGAACAAAAGGTCAAGATTTCCTCTAGGGTCGGACCCAGAGACCACCATGCCTGCCACGGGCATCTGTGCCCTCGATCTCCTCTGGAACAACAGGCCACTCAGACATTACTTCTCAGTCGTCTGTGGACTCCCACACTCAGTACACATTGGGGCAGACCTTCTGATCAGACTAGCAGTCCAAATAGACATTGTTAACAACGTCCTCTGGACGGCTTCCCATGGACAAGTGCACCCTCTGGAAGTGGACCCCAACAACCTCTGGTCCCGGTCAAACCATTCCCGAGGCCTGTGCCATGATAAATGAATGTGAGTGCACACTCCCTGCCTACACAAAAGGCGTCCCTGTTCACCTCCACATGAAAAACGGCCACGTTCTAAATCATCAACTGGCTTTCTTCCAGCAGTCAGTCGAAGCTACAGAACTGGACCTGATGCTCGAAGCAACACCGGCATTGGAAGTTAAATCCCGATTCGTTTACATCCTCAACAACTGCACGGCCTCTGATATCACCATACCAAAGGCGACTTCGCTGGGATGGCTCATCAGCCAACAATTCCACGACTTTGACCTTGTGCTCACGGTGATAGGGGCGATCCCTCCTAATCTGTTACCGACACAGTTGGATAGGGATAACCTGTTCAACACTCTGCACCGCCTCATGGCCATAAAGTCAGTAGCACCAGTAACAAAAGAAATGGTGTGCCGAATTGAACTCCCTGACCCGCAATGTCTCATGATCCATGCAATAACCACTGAGTCAGAACCAGCAAAGCGAGACACTCCACTAATAGCGGATGCCACCCTTACAATCAAGACTGATGATACATTCGAGACAGAACTACAACAAATCCTGCAAGAAACCGATGCAATAGACAAGGATGAAGATCGGCAAAAACTTTGCCGGATAATAGTCAAATATAAAGACTACTTTGCCAAAGACTCCCTGGAATGTGGGCTCACCGACATCCACATGGTCCGCATCCCCACACGGCCTGGAGCCCCTCCTACTGTTGTTCGCCAGTACAAGATCCCTATTGCCTCATACAAGCCTGTCCAAGAGATCATTGACTCCATGCTAGAGAAAGGAGTCATCCGACCATGTATTAGCACATACTCAGCACCCATCTGGCCTGTACTCAAGCCAAGTGGAAAGTGGCGCCCCACCATCGACTACCGAAAGCTGAACCAGCAAGTTCCCCTGTCCCGGTGGCCAATGACCCAGCTGGAGCAAGAACTCCCCAAGGTCAGGGATGCTAAAATATTCACTACATTGGATGTCACCTCTGGATTCTGGACCATCCCAGTGCATCCCGACGACCAACACAAATTAGCATTCACCTTTGCGAACAGACAGTACACCTTCACATGCTGTCCTTTCGGGTATGCCAACTCACCTGCAGAATTCAATATATTCCTCAACAAAGCCTGTCCCGATGCATAAACTCGAGGCAATCTCATTTACGAGCACGACATCCTCATGAGAAGCCCCATCGTCGAGGCTCACCTGGCGGAAATCGACCACGTCCTAGGACAACTCGCTAAGGCTGGAGCCAAGATAGCTCTCCATAAAGGCCAGTGGTGCAGAACAAAGGTGAACTGTGTGGGCCTACTAGTTGGCCGACACGGCATAGAACCTCAGACTAATCGCATCCAGGAGACCCCCCCCAAGCTTACGGAAAGCTTACTTTGGCTCACGGAATGAGCCCCACATGGAAGAGGACACCAAATTCAAAGCCCTCTTCCTCAGGAACCTACACCCAACACTAAGGTCTCAGGCCATGAGACCGAGGTAGTCGGAACTGTGCAGCTTCCTAGGCGTATGCAACTACTCACGGCAGTTCATAGAAAATTATTCCGACATCGCCAGACCACTGAACTCACTTCTCAAAAAGGATGTCCCGTCGGGACATGATCACGGCCTACGTGGTGGGATGCTCTTACAATCACCAAGGAGTTCTCAAAGCCGGCGCCAGAATCACATGGCTAAATGACAATCCCTGTCCGCCCCAGCAGTACAACTTGGGCCCCCGTACATCACAATGCACCGAAATCGCGGCAATCCTCATCACCTTAGAGATTGCAGCCCAACATGGGATTCAAAACCTGCTATCTGCACAGACTCCAACAACGCACGACTCATGTCACCTACACTGGAAATGAAATGGGTTCAAAACCTGATTCTGAGGATCTGAACTCCCTACCTGACCTACAGGCCCTCCTAAAGCTCCGTTCTTTGCTTTGGGTTACAGATGGCGTACTTCTTTATGTCCCTGATGAACACACTTCACCTCGACTCGTGGTTCCTCAGGCCCAAAGGGGGGGTAATGCTATTGTACGCCCACGACGCACCATGTGCGGGACACCGTGACGCAAGAACTACATACAAAGCACTCAGTCAGATAGCATACTGGCCCAACATGCAACAAGACGTTACCGAATACGTCAAAGTTTGCCTGGTTTGCTGTCAGTTCCAACCAGCAAATCCAAACCACAAAGCTCCGCTACAACGCAGGGGAACCACCTTCCCATGGTCAGATCTCCAAATCGACTGGGTTGGCCCCTTGACCAAATCCGCCCGGGGAAATAAATACTTCCTCACCGCAGTGCGCCAGTTCACCAAGTGGGTAGAATGCCTGCCTGCCCCAAATGATACAGCTCAAACCACAGCATGCCTACGGATGAACCATGTGTTTTCCAGGTTTGGCCTCCCGATGCGAATCAACTCGGATTGAGGCACTCACTTCACCGCAGAGGTAATGAAAGATCTGGAAACTTCTGGGCATCAAGTCACAATTCCACATCAGCTATGACCCAAAAGCATCCGGCCAAGTAGAGCGAGCCAACCGGACGGTTGTCAGCATGCTAAAGTAGTTTGTGGCCTCCAACCAGAAAGACTGCGATGTCAAAATGCCTCTGGGCCTCATCGCCATCAGGGCCACTCCGCACAAATCTACAGGGGTATCACCCTTCGAACTGATGACCGGGCGACAAGGGACACTACCCCTTCACCTCCTATACCAACCTGTTGATGCCAATCTCATCACCGCATACACAACCCAGCAATACCTAAAAGCCCTTCACCAGCACCTTAAGACGATCTGCGGAAGGTAGAAAGGCATACTACGACCAGGAAAGCTCCCAGACAGAGTTCCAAGTGGGGGACAAAGTATGGTACTACATCTTCGGGCAACCCACAGGGAGCCCGCAAGACTCAAAACCCAGACTGTGTAAGAAGTTGCTCCCCCGCTGGTCAGGACCTTATGAAATTGTGGATAAACTATCACCTGTAGCCTACAGAATCAAGTTCCAAAGAGGTCAGGAAACCACCCTCAAATGGGTCCACCGCAACCAAATAAAGCTGCACCAAGCCCAAGGTAGATATGGGAAGCCAACTCCGGGGCAACGCCCATGAACTAGGCTCAGCTGAGGAAAAGCTGGAAAGTGCGAAACTCTTGCGGAAATGTCACTTTAACAAACCTTAGGCAGAACAAATTGGAAACTGCAAACCTGACCACCACAGAACCTTAGTGTCCCCATTTGTCTATTATGTCATTTCTCTAGTGATTTCCCGCTTTACCTGTTGTTCTCTCTCTCCGTCTTACTATGCACCCACAGCAGTATCATTCACAACCGCCTCTCTAGCCTTTGGCTTCTTTTCAGTTAATTGTCGTCGTGTTTTATTATTTTAGTTTATTGTTTCTGACAAGGACCTGGGTGGCTCATGCAAGCCTGGGAAATTGTTGAAGAGGAGCCTTTTTTTTTTTTTTTAGTTTATTCTATCCTTACCCTGCGTTTCACCAGTCATAACAGGCCACTAATGAACTGCAATCTATTAAAACCTTTCTTGTTGTATCCTCAGGCCTGCCCTACTCCACCCTCTGAGTTTTCACCGCCGTCCCTGTTCCCACCTTCCTGTAACCAAGTGGGGGTTTAACCATAAAACTCCTTCTCTGTCTCCCCTTTGTGTTGTCAGGATGATGTCATACATGCCCCTGATTACCCTATGGATGATAGGGTGAGACCCGAGCCTGAGATGATACAACCCAGGCCCCCTTCAGGCGTTGTCCTACAGGAACAACTGGGCCTGTTAATTACTAACTGCTGCACACACCCCCAGAAAGTGTATGTGTGCCTTGACCCTTATGAAGTTTACAGAATACATTACCCAGGCAAGACCCCTCAAACCAGCTGGGCAGGGGTCTGCTGGACCCAAGACACCCTTTCCCATGCGGCTGCTGACATAACGCACATGCTGCAACAATTAGAAAAGATGACCGTTACCCAAGCCGAACTAAGCGGAGTTAACCGCCGCTCTAAGGAGGTTCCTAGGTGCTCTGTTAGGGGCAGCTGCTGCTGTGGGTAACCTGTTTAATATCGGGGTCACCAGTGTTAATGCTGTAAATCTGGCAACTGTAAGGCGACACGTCAGCGAATTACAGGAAGAACTACCCCTGATACGAGAACAAGTGAAGACCCAAAGTGAAAGCCTCCAAACTGTAGGCAAAATGTTGCGAGGGACCATTGTAGTGGTAAACAGCCATAGCACCATCCTCAAACCATTTGCTCAGTAAACCAACTCTTTACCGTCCTCCAACGGGACCGTTCTCCAATGGGACCATGCACACACACACACACACAAATAGTCACCATGTTGATGGGCGACAAGACATCCTCACAGGAGCTACGGATGGTGCGGTTCAACCCATCCAAGCCCATCTGGCCTACTGCCTAGGAAGTGCTATCCCACTTTACGTCGACCCTAGCCAGTGAGAGGTAGCCTTCCTCATAAACATTCTCATCCTAGAATCAAATAACATTTACCGGTTAAAAGATGTTGTAAATGTGGGCTTCTGGTGCGGTGACACCCATTTCCAAATCCACACTCCAGAATTGGTGGCTTACCATGACAGCAGCCCACAACTCTATTTAGCTCCAAATCTCCGTATGTGTACCAGAACTAAAGACATCCACTACTTACGCCCTAGCAAACCATTTATCCGAGACAACACCGATAGCATCTGTGGCCTCGCACCCATGCGAGCCAAAACTGGCTGCGCCGTCGAGGCCGCTCCCCAAACACAGGTCACAACCACTCAGGCCGAGATCATAGGGGACCAGTGGGGGACCATCAATACCCCTGTTAGAATCGCCACCCTCACCTACGAGCAACACGACACCACCACACGTCTTGTCCTACCCAACCAGACCCTCTGGGCTAAGGTGCCTAAAGGAGCCATACTCCACATAGATGACTTGGCTTTGTACCATCTGCCCAGCGAGGTGTTTGAATCCAAACTGGAAATCTCCCCCTTTTTCAAACAACACTCCTTTGAGTTAGACCCCCCATTAGAGCAACGTATACAGTATGAAGGAACCCAAACAATCGACCTAACCCCCGTAGAGTTGGTTCTAGAAGCCCTCAGCAGACTAGAACCCAAATCCGCAGTGGCCCGCGCTTGGTCCCCTGCAGACACCGCCCTGTGCATTTCAACCATCTTAGGCCACCTGCTAACCCTGGGGCTGGGCTGGCCTTACTGTTCCGCAAATACAAAGGGGTCAAAAGCCAACTAGATCGATGCGCTGCCGCATACCCTCGCATTTTCAGGCACGCTAGAAACAAACCTGACACCCCTGCCAAAGAGGAGGGCGACCTCATTGAAATAACCCCTGTTGTCCCCCGCAGGGAAAACGTCAATAACGAAACTTGATTGCATTATGCATACACACCCAACCATGAACTCGCTATCATGCCCAGTACAATTCTCATCAAGAAACCTAGAGCACGGCAGCGACGTCCTCCTTTCTTCTCCTTGCCCTCTAACCTAGAACCTTTCATTGAGTTTCAAATTCTTATATTGATTTTTATGCCATGACCGAACACGATATCCTATATCGTTTTGTGATTTCGCCATCATTAACTTGTGTACAGTCTACCTTCTGCCGTGACCAACAGATGCCCCCTTTGAGGGGCTAGTAAAAGGTCTCTCTCTTATCACTTACTCTCTTTTTCCCATGTGTTAGTGTGCTTCTCTTTGCCTTGCAGCTACTGTGAACCTTGCATGCGTGCTCATGTCACCTGCACCAGGTTGTCTTTCCATGTCCTGTGTGTGATCCTTTCCTGAGTTAGGTCACCTGGACGATGACGGAGTCACCATCCATACGAAGTGGGGGAATATATAGGATCAAGATTTGTTTCAATCCTTTGTAGAAGCCACACACATACTTCCACCCCCTCCCTGACACCTTTTTCCCTGTTACTTTGAAGTACAGACCTTTTTGTCCCCTCCAAAAAAGGGAGTCTGGAATTTTTCAAATTCCACAAAACAGAGACAAACATCTACTGATAGTCATTTCTCTTAGAATTTTGGCTGTGGAATACTAGATGTGGTAATCTAATTTTAATGAAAAGCTATGCCTTAGTAAGGTCACAAATCAGGTTGACAGGCCGTGTGGCCACAGAGCCAGACAAAGGAACGCAAAGATTTAATAAATTTTTCACTAAAACTTAAATTTCTGAATTCCCATATATAAGAATGGGAATTGCTTGATTACTAAAGGGAATTGTAACAGTATGATATTCAGGCATTTTAAAGTTGTTTATTGACTGAGTAGATTAGAATGTATCTGTAAACCAAACCCTAATCTGTGAAATGTTTATCAAAACATATACATGTTTGGTACATATGTGAATCTCGGATCACGACGAGAACAGAATCAAAAGTTTAAATATTCCCGCATGAATGGTGTAAGTGTTATGAACTTTATTCTTCCACCAAGAAAATTCTCTCATCCCACACGGCCATAAATTGACTTCTTCCCCCTCATGCCCTGCACCGGGGAGGGGGTTCTCAGATTGGCAGTGACCAAATGGCAGGGGGGGCAAGGACATGGCCCCGCTCACCATAAAGGATGGACCCTTGAAGGTTGGGTTGGTGGACTGCTGGGGAAAGATGGCGGAAAGCCATGGTAGGAGTGAATAGCAGAAATCACATAAAAAGGAGCTGTGCTACATTTCAATGGGTCTCCAGTGTCAAGAAATGGAAACTGTGACAGTCGACCTTCACCTGCAAGCCCAACCAGCCAAGTGCCCCCATCATCCCACACTCAGGAGATGGATACCGACGCAGTCTCAGCCCATCTCCTTCAAAAAATGTGACTCCCTGTGAAGAGTTGCTCGTAAGCAAAGGCTGGAGGGGAAGAAAGACAGCTGATGGTTGCAAGATTCAGAGCCACCCCAATACGAAGGTATAAGCCACTGGTAATGCCGCGCAAACGCCCACTCACTGTCCCAAGAGCTCCATTCTCCTGCGAATATAAATGATGTATTTTTTTAAATGTTATATATTTTTAAAGATGTTTTACATCAAAAAACTTTCAGACGATATAAAAAAAAAAAAGATGGACCCTTGCCCACAGACTATTGAGAACATTTTGGGAAAAGAGGACTTGACAACCCTCTCCCCAAACAACTCCACTCTGCTTCCCCCATTGCTGAGAACTTCATCATCTTGATCCTCCAAAAACCTCTCTTCATCTCCTCTGCCTACAAGCTTCAAGACCCAAGGCCTGACACGCCGTTCAATCTCTTCAGCCCCAAGATTGACGCCCGAGACTCCACTCCATCTCCAGGGCTTGCACACAAGTAAAACCTTCTCTCATTTTGATAAGCTCTGGTGCAAGGGTGATCATACGTGCTAAACTGTCCTCATGAGTGTTTTATGAAGCTTGTTGGTCAGGGACAGACAAACTGTTTTTCCTAACCCTATCAAAGTTACCATTCATCCTATCATTACTCCATTCATTTTGTTTCGTGTTTGTGTGTGTTGTATGGTTGTCAAGTGTAGTAATAAATGTCTCATTGTGACCAGTGACTCTTCTTCATTAAAAGTTAAGTCCCTTCATGGTTGCGATAACATTACATATGCTCATTAAAATAACAGTAATTACCTAATGCCCCTATTTAAGTAAACTCTTTAAATGTGCAGTTAAGAAGAGTTTTAAAGGGTTAATTACCACACTCCTGCTGAACTCTCTTGCTGGTCAAATAGTTTATGCCAGATTCCTTAACGAACCCTGCTTGATAGGGAGAGGACTTGACGCGTCGACGTCAGAGGCACAAGAGTGTGTTCCTAGCCTGCTATTTACCTCTGTTTTAGACACTAACTATAATTGCTAGTGACTTATTTTAACGTTTTAGACTATCTTGTGCGTAGTTTACATTAGCTACATATCTTAGAGTTTTCTATATTACCTGTTACATCATTTAGTTTTAACTATTCTGCAGCACACCGCTTCTAACCGGCTATCCTTTTAGCACCACTAGCCCTTTAGCCATTAGC
>JBBPCX010069231.1:0-10000 GCA_037974365.1 Hydrocynus forskahlii
AGCAGGAAGGACACTGCCATGGTCAGTGTGTGTGTGTGTGTGTATGGGAGAGAGAGAGAGAGAGAGAGAGAGAGAGAGAGGGAGAGAGAGAGAGAGAGAGAGAGAGGTATCTTTTAAAGGAATTATAATTACTTTGTTGTTCACTGCAGGATGTGAAGGTGCCATTTTTCCCCATAGAGAAAAACTGCTTAGTTCCTAATATGGGCCCTTTACACTCATTAGGAACGTGAAGTTTTATGAATATGCATGGAAATCAAAGGACCCCTCCCCCACCGACAAATATGATCATTTTCCCTTGCACACAGAAGTGATGAGGAGTCTCCAGATCGTTTGACCCATGCTGAGGCCTGAGGAGAACATTCTATCAGTTTCACTTTATTGTTTTAATTCTTTTTGTTCATTTTCAGCATTTTCAAAAACCCAAATCAATAGACACACCACACCAGCCTCCCTCATCCTGTGTGTGTGTGTGTGTGTGTGTGTGTGTGTGTGTGTGTGTGTGTGTGTGTGTGTCCTCTCTTGGTTGGCTGTGTCTAGCTGTGTGTGCTGGACACAGATGGACAGAGAGGGAGAGTACAGGGTCCCTAAAGGGCGGCTGACTGTTTAGTAGCATTCGGCCTTTGGACTGGGACCCAACAGTGTACACACACACACACACACACACACACACACACACACACACACACACACACACACACACATACAAGAAGATGAAAAAGCAGATGAGTAATATATTACTTCATTTAATGACTTCAGTGTCTTCTCACAAAACGTACCACTGTATATTAATAAAGAAGAGATCTGTAAATTCATGCGACATAAGAACAGAAAGAATTAAACATAAAAAAGTATCTATTTTCTCTCCCTCTCTCTCTCAGGATGATGATTATGATCCTGTTCCTGAGATCAGGAAGGATCATTTTGAGGAGGCCATGCGTTTTGCTCGCCGCTCCGTCAGTGATAACGACATTCGCAAATACGAAATGTTCGCTCAAACTCTACAGCAGAGCCGTGGATTTGGAAACTTCAGGTCTGCATTATAATAATGTATCGTTCTGTAATATCAATCATAATGTTACCTATAGGTTATAAGAAAGACTAGCAATAGCAATTGTGAATGAATTTATTTGGAAACTCCAAAATTGCCTTCTGAAAACAAACTACCTTTTTCTCTTCCTCTGAGTTTTTCCACTCTTTCTCTTTTCCTCTCTGTCTTTTTCCACTCTTTCTCTTTTTCTCTTTCTGACATTTTTACTCACTCTCTCTCTCTCTCTCTCTGACTTTTTCACTCTCTCTCTTTTTCTCTCTGTCAGGTTTCCCTCCAGTTCACAGTCCGGAGGAGGTCAGGGGTCGGGTCAGGGGTCGGGTCAGGGGTCTGGGGGCCATTACAGAGATGAAGGTGATGATGACCTCTACCAATAGTTTGGACAAAAAGAGAACCTGAGAGAAGCTGTAACAGACGCACTACCGATAAAACCGATATGTTTATGAAACATTAATGCTTCCAATGAGCTGCAGAAACTGTGTAATCTCATTACATATGGTTTATTTCCGCTAGGCGTCCCAGACAGTCTGAGAAATGTGTTTGTGAGACATATAGTGGGTAATAATGATAAATAATACTTTTATTATACATATAGTGTGTAATGAATGGGTTTGAGTTGGAGAAATGCGATAGTTGGAATTATAAACATGCAATAATGTTACATTACCAATACTGGTTCTTAGTAAGGATGTGTGTGTGGGTGTTTGAGTGTGTGTGTGTGTGTGTGTGTGTGTGTGTGTGTGTGTGTGTGTGGTGTTATGAGATGGCGGTTGACTTAAGAGTGATTGCTGTTTTTTTTAGAAGCTTTTAAAAGCTTTTTAATGTGTTGTCTGTTGTGATATTTTATATTTGCTGTGCCAGAAGCAGACTGTGAAACAGAAGGATATTCAGTGAAATGCTGACAAAACTCTGGCAGTTAGAAAGTGAGAGAGTGGCGGGAAGACTGATTTTCTTTATCAAACCTTGGAACAAAACCCAGCAATACCAAAGTTAGTGTCCTGATACCCCTGCAGGTCCCTCGCAGGTAAAACAGGAAAATAAATTACACTACAGTGCTGTTAAAAAGTCTTAGGTATTTGTAGAAAAACTGCTGAAACCAAACCTGGCAGTGTGTTTCTGTTTGTAGGGACACGATATGACATTATAATACATACAAATAAACATAAATGCAATGAAAAAAAAACGAAGATGTCATGCCCGGCTCCCCTTTCCTCACATGCAAAGCATGCACACTTGCACCAAGGACAGTCGAAGTGTTCCATTTGATCTTGTCTTTATTTTCAAATCAAAGTACGACAAAAGAACCACTGACTCGAGGGTCAAAATACACTACAGCTTTTACTCAGGAAACTAGATAAACTGATAGTAAGCAAACGGTGAATGGAACCCTTAAATACCCAACCAACCCATAAACCAAATCAAAACATTAACTCCCAACTCAGTACAGCTGTTACTCCAATTTAACACATTCCCAGAACCCTTTCAACATAAAAGTCCCCAAAACAAAACTTAGAACACAAAACTCTAATATAAACTTAGACAAGGGTGGCCGCCATAACAGTCCTGTTTGGAATAAAAAGTATTCAGATGTTGTTATAATGAAATTTGAATGTGTGTAAAGGTTTAAAAAAAAGCAGTATACAAGAAATTATTTTAATTTCTCACCTGGCTGGAACCTCGAGTATATCCTTTTCAAACCAATGATCTAGAAATCTGTATTTCCATCTAAATCTAAAAATATTGTTAACTACATCGACATCATAAATACAGGGATGGGGTATCGCGGTGCTTTTTGCGTGACGGTTTACCGTGTAACACTCATCTCTTACTGAATCAACACCAAACGAGATGTGTTCTATACTTTCACATGTTAGTATAAACTTGTCCTCTTACATCCTACATTCACACACATACTGCACTGAGCTTTAGTGCTTCTTAAAGACAGACAGAGCTTCAGCCAATCACACGCTGGCCAGAAACGGCACAGCCAGTTCTATAACGATACTGGGTTAGGAATTTCCTTTTGTTTACAACCACTACAATACAACAACCAGCTCATTACACTGCTTTTAGTCCATCTTTAAGTTTGATAATCCTAATTAAAAAATCTATTAAACGATGATTAAACATGACCACCTAAAAATTACAGACGTCTGAAGGTCCCCTGTTGTACAGTATATGTAACTCGGGCATGCGTTGATTTATTGATAAAAATGTTTAAAAAAAACACAATGAATGCAAAATCATAGCACATTAAAGAGGCGGTTCCTTGACAAATGAGTGTAATTCATGCTTATTTTCTGTCGTTGTAAAAATAAGAGGCAGTGTCGAACACAAATGTGCGACAGAGACTCGGCTGGACAGTCGATGTTTCAGTTGAGTGGTTTATTAGTGCTTAATGTCTGAGGAAGTCAAACATAGCAACACCAATACAAACACGCTGCATCCCGTCCCATCATTTCTGCAATTACATCTCTGTGTATGTGACCAGATATACAAATTTGCTATTTGAAATAAACTGAATGTTTTGAAATCAGGGGAGAAGTTTAGGACATGCATCCAAAGTGGGATAGTTGTTGTTGCAGTTCTTTCAGGCTGGTAAATCTCTCTCTGTTGTTGCTCTTGTACTCCAGGGCCTCTGTGACAGTGGGCCAGTACTCCACCCAAGTACGTGCTCCAATGATGTAGAACAGACTGGCAAAAAGACAAAATGACACACGTGGTTAAAGCATGCCTTGAGAAATGAACACACTCTACTCCTGCTCTTACGCCCCAGAGTGTGTTGCTTCGTCAGGACTGTCTTAACCCCTCAGGGCGTAGCGTCACACAGTTGCACCGCCTGACTGCTTTCTATCAAAGTCACCATCACACTGCTGTGTTTTTCAGAACATTCTAACGTGCTCGAACTGCTGACCAACTCTGCAAGTTAATGGAGATTCAGTATTACAGCTGATACACCATCATCTTCACACAGAGGTTTTGTATTGATACTTTATTTTTGACATTTGACAGTCAATCCATTACTAAATCACACTAAACTGCATGTGGAGGTAGCAGCGTGCAGGACACTCAAGAAACACACACTCACTGTTTGTTTGAAGCTGTAAAACAAATCCTAATCACATTTTGCACAACTATTGAAGCACCTGACATCGACAACCTACACTGCCAAGCCGGTTTTGGTTACACGTCTTTGACGAGTATTTATCGTCCTCCCATATTCATTCATGATGACTATGACAACCATGGGTTAGCCTGACATGACATAAGCTGCAAGTTTAGATCTAGTTTGAACCTAAAAATGAATTTCATGGGCTCTGTTTTTGAACATATAACGAGCGTCAGTGTGCAAACTATACTATGGTCTCCACGCCGGGCGGGGGAGCCGAGTTGGGGGGGGGGGGCAACGTTAGCTGCCTCTCTCGGTTTGATCAGCTTGTTTGGCCTTCTTTTTAACGAAACAGCCCAACGTGCGTTGTTGCTTTCTTCTTTTCTACATGTCAGCAACAATGCCTTGTAAACATGTACTGCTAACTAAACAGGCAGCGCCCCCACAAGTGTGCAAGCAGGCTACATTTATTCCTGAGTAATAAGCGCTAAATATAATTTTATTTGACTTATTTTACACCTGTGAGAAAACGCATGACCGAAATGGCATGTATTTGGTCATCACATCAATATTTTAGAGCTCCCCCAAAATTTCTCAAATCATGTTTCCAGGGGAGCTCATGTTGACACTAGGGGAGCTATAGCTCCCCCTGCTCCCCGCTAGTTCTCACCCTGATGTGCGTATGGAACTGTGAGCCACGAGTCACCCACAGACCCGAGGTCCCTGTGTCGTTATGCCCCTAAAACCCAGACCAGTGTAATCAGTACCTGCTGTACTAAAGTGGATGATAAGCCCCTCCCCCTTTTCCTTCTTCTTAGAGACGGATCTTACCTTCCTGAAACCCGCTCAGGTTCGGGACCCATGATGAGGTAGTTTTTTCCCACCTCCAGGCCCAGCTTACCCTCGCACTGAGAATGAGCCAAAAAGTCCCTCTTAGAGTTGGGTTCGAAACGATCCAATCCTGAATAAAACACACACACACACACACACACACACACACACACACAAACACACACACACAGTCTGTAGTTTTACAGGCTGACAGTAATAACTGTGGTGTCATTTTAATCCAGTAGTGTGTGTACAGTGTGTGAGTAGGTTTTACAATCTGATGGTAATAATTATGGAAGGATTTTAATCCAGCATGTAACAGTGAAGCTAAACCACGTTAGCTTGGTGCTAACAAAACACAGAATTGCTGGTAAAACAAAGCTATACCTAAAAGTGAATTTTGGTACATTAAACAGAGATTTAAATTTCACTCGTGTCACATGTTAATTCTAAAATGCCAATGCTTAAAAGATATATGAAATGAGTGAGTATCCCAGTATATTTTATGTAAGTGTGTTATTAGAAATATTACAATTTATAAACCTATATATTTTTATTGTTGTTGTTGTTGTTGTTATTATTAAATACTCACCCTCAATAAGGACGTCTATTATGGTGAAGGTGTAAGTGACTGTAGAGCTGGATAGCTTAATCTCCACCAGAGTTGCCTTGTAAGCTGAGGAACAAAAAGGAACAAATAAGTGAAGCAGGTCTGGAAGATACACAGCAGCTCTAGTGTCCAAGCATGAGCCACTTCAATGAGATTATATGCACTCACTGTTTATGCAGCCTGCAGACAAATGAAGAGCAGTCAGTTTCAGAAATGACTTCCAATTACATCGACTATAGATGAAGGGTCTTCAGAGATGATGATCATTTTTTGGCAAGACTGACCTTTTGACCTCAAACAGGATGATGCAAAAGTCCTGAGACCCTCACATCTTTATGTTTTGATTTGAATCATCTTGTTGGTTCAAAAATACTAATTTCTGCCTTTCAAACTGTTTAACTTTGACATACTGATTAAACTTAATGAAAGAAATGGAACAAATGTTTTACTGACAGGCTGCAAAGTGCCTAAAGACACAAGGAGCCTAGATAAAGGAGCTCCAACCACTCAGCATTCAGCACCACCAGTATACTGATCACCGCCTGATCATCTGGAATCTGCATCTGTTTCAGGCAGCCTGAAAGGTGCCCCGTAGCATGGTGCAATGATGGTGTAGCTTTAAAGTAATGTAAAGTGGCCCCTTATAGTCGAGTGTGAACACACCACAGCACACAGTGTAAACAGTGTGAAATTCTTTCTCTGTATTTAACCCATTCACCAAGTGAAGCAGGGGGCTGCCACCAATCAGGGGCGCCCGGGGAGCAGTATGTGGGGATGGTACCTTGCTCAGGGGAACCTCTGTGATGACACCAGCAGTGTTAGGATTCGAACCCACAACCTTCTGATTGCAGGGGCAACTCCCTAACCACCAGCTGCCCCAACAAGGACTTCCTGGCATCATGCCATAATGGTGGCTCCAGTGGCTCCTACACCGTTTGTGCAGGAGTTTGTATTTTAATGCACTATATAAGGAACTAGGAGCCGTTTGGGACAGTTGTGTGTCTCTTAATCAGAGTTTAGTTCAACATTTACGTGATTGTTTGAGCTTTTTCTGATACCAGATGCAGTGATTATGGCCTGAATCAGACCAATATTGATAGTGCTGGATCAGTGTGCCCCAAGTTGAAACCTACAGAATTTCACTTCGTGTGAAAGTGAGCTCTGTTTATAACACCAGCAGTGTTGGGATTTGAACCCACAACCTTCTGATTGCGGGGGCAACTCCCTAACCACCAGCTGCCCCAACAAGGACCTCCCGGCATCATGCCATAATAATGGTGGCATGTAGCAGAAGATGGTTTACATATTTTATGCAGAAATTAATAATTAACTGGTGTCATAGTAGTGTCAGTGTCATGTGGCTGGTCGTACCGGGCAGGAAGGAGAACAAAGAGGCGCAGGAACAGGCTGCCATCAGGAAACGTTTTAATCAAGGTAACTTAAAGGGCTAGTATGCTCCCATGACACGAACTAAGGATAACCCAACATAAACATCAGTGGGGAGCTGACCGGGAACCATTGAACAGGGAAACACAGATGAACAGAAACTCAGAGCGGGTGGGGAACCAATAACCAGTCATTAACTTAATCAACTCAGAACAGGTGGTCCACAACTGAGTCCAAACCTCAGGTCCACAGCCGAGGCCGGAGGAAGAGTTACTGTTGTGGGGCCCGAGGCTGGAGCGGGGTCCGGTGCAGGAGTCTGGGTGGAGGCCAGAGCGAGGTCCGTTGCTGGAGTCTGGGTGGAGGTTGGAGTAGGGTCCGGCACGGGATCTGAGGCCGGAGCGGGGTCCGGCGCGGGAGTCTGGGCAGAGGCCAGAGTGAGGTCCGGCGCTGGAGTCTGGGCGGAGGCCGGAGCAGGGTCCGGCACGGGATCTCGGGCGGAGGCCGGCGTGGGGCCTGGAGCAGAGGCCGGCGCGGGAGCCAGCGCGGGACCTGGAGCTGAGGCCGGCGTGGGAGCCGGCGTGGGACCTGGAGCTGAGGCCAGTGCGGGATCTAGAACAGAGGCCGGCGCAGCAGCTGGCTCTTGGAGGGTTGAGGCCGGCGCGGAAGCTGGCTCTTGGGGAGTTGAGGCGGGTGCGGCGGCCGGCTCTTGGAGGGTTGAGGCCAGCGCGGAAGCAGGCTCTTGAGGAATTGAGGCCAGCGTGGGAGCCGGTACTTGGGGTGGCGAGATCAGCATGGAGACTGGTTCTTGAGGTGGCGAGGCTGGCACAGAGACCAGCAATGCGCTGGGACCTCCAGCAGAGCACTGCGGGGAGCAGCGTCGGGCTAGGCTCGAGCTGCTGCTTGGACGGTGGGCGTGACGTCGGGAGCTGCAGCTTGGGCGGCAGGCATGGCGTGAAGGCCGGAGCTGTCAGGCTTGGCGCAGCGCGAGTGTCGGGGCTGTCCGAGTGCCCTCCAAGCCTGGGGCCACATGACTCAGGACAGGGACAGGATCAGTTGAGGTGGGTAGGAAGTGGGCTGGATTGGGTCGCCGTGGTGCAGTGGAGAGCCATAATGCGCTGGAGCGGGGCCGGATTCTCCTCTTCCTACGGGGTCTTCCCGCTGCCTTGGCGCCGGGGACGGTGGGGAGAAGAGTCCACGGATCCAGTACCACTGGCGGGTCCTCCGGTCGTCCACTCCAACCATAGATTGGCTCGTCCTCCTCCAAACTCGCACTCCCGTTGAGGGGGTGGCTGTTGTGGAAGCCCCGCAGGTTGAAGGTCTCATTCTGCTCCTCCTCCTGGTTGCTCCAGTCATCGGTGAGGTCGTCATCGGAGCTGCCACAGTCTAGATACCAAGACTGCTCTCTGCTCCACAGCTCTCACCGCTGAAGCTCGTGCCGGATGGGGGAGGCGCAACTGGGGCTCGAGTGGTGTTGGGTCGGGCCCTGGAAGCGGCCTTGTTGCGGATGGGAGCATTCTGTCATGTGGCTGGTCGTACCGGTCAGGAAGGAGAACAAAGAGGCGCAGGAACAGGCTGCCATCAGGAAACGTTTTAATCAGGGAAACGAAAAAGGCTCGATGGCCTGAACACAAAAGACGCTGGTTCAAACAAATCAAGGTAACTTAAAGGGCTAGTATGCTCCCATGACACAAACTAAGGATAACCCAACGTAAATAGCAGGGGGGAGCTGACCGGGAACCAATGAACAGGGAAACACAGATGAACAGAAACTGGGGAACCAATAACCAGTCATTAATTTAAGCAACTCAGAACAGGTGGGCAGAGATCTCAGGAGGAGAAGCTGCGCCCTCCAGTGGTCGCAGGCAAGAGTGATAGCAGGGCCCCTATCACGGTCCTGCAGCAACCCCTGGTGGTAGCAGACCGGAACTGTGACAGTCTGGATACTACATAAAATCTTAAATTTGTAGAAGTACTTCTAAAAACGTGACTGAAAGTTTCACAGCTAGAATATTGCTATACTCACAAAAAGTTCATCTTCCAATCAATTTCTTTCTATAAAGTTTAAAAATTCAATTTTAGTCTATGATTAGCCTTATATCTCTGAGATGTTTGTTAGATATCAGCCTGGGATTGGCTGTGCCCCTATCCAAAACTAAACAAGGTGAAATGGCATTTAGTCATTATAATGCTGGAGCCCCATGGAGCTCCTTGTGGAGATCAGATCTGCCCCAGCTGTTGCCAGTTACGAAGAGAAACTAAAAACAGCTCTGTTTTCCACTGCTTTCTGTTAACCAGAGAGAATTGCACTAAAACACTTTTATCTGTATTCTTTTAAATTGCTTTACCTACGTTTAACTTAGTTTAATTATGCTTCCCTACTTTTATGCTATACTGATTTCATGGTTACTTTTATTTCTTACTTTTAATTTTCATGCTCATATGTTTATTTAATCTGTGTAAAGTGCATTGAATTGCTTGCCTTGTCTTAATCTGGGTCTGTGAAACTGGTCCAACATATCTGATGTAAATTATTTAGAGACTCGTTTTACATGTCTGCATGAGTTAAACAAACCTTTTTTTTTTAAACTGAAATCCACAATAGGAGTGGAAAGTCTGTAGGTAAAGTTGTTGGACTCAGCATGAAAAATCATAATGAATACTGAAATTGTATTTTTTATGTGTTTTTAGTGCAGTGAAATGTAATATCATGATGCATGTCTCAAATCAACCACAAAATAAGAATTTCCTACCAAAATCTGTTCTCCCACAGGCTGCTTTAGTGCGTGTACTTTCATCTGGAACTTCAGGCCCCTTCAGCTGAGCGCAGTGTTCTGTTGAGAATGAATTAGTTTTACATGAGAGTTTTACATAATTCACAATTAATTTTACATGATCAAAAATATTATCAGTTATGACGGAAGTGCATTATATTAGAATCTAGTGTTATTACTCAAACTGTTATACACACTACATATTATAAATACCATATTACAGTCAGCTCCATCATTATTGGCACCCT
>JBBPCX010069232.1:0-11523 GCA_037974365.1 Hydrocynus forskahlii
CGTAACATCCCGAGTGTCCGAAATTAACTAAACGTCACCTCCCCTTGTTCACTAGTTAGCCCCCTATATAGCAAACATTATGTAGTGAACGAGTGAACAAGTGCACATTTCGTGTTTGAGAACGTGACGCAACAGTACTGGTGATTTCTGATAGGCTGTCATCTTCTAAAAAACCAATCACGTGAGACAATAACACCCACTTTCAGAACTGAAAGTAACGAGTAACGAGAACCTTGATGGAAATGTAGTGAAGTAAAAAGTACGACGAAGTGAAGGTCATAAGTTTCCAATAAAAAGACTACTCAGGTAAAGTACAGATACTCAAAAACTGTACTTAAGTACAGTACTCAAGTAAATGTACTTCGTTACTGTCCACCTCTACACAAGGAATCATATTTTATATGTATAAATAGCAGGTGCCTCAATTTTATTTGATTTAATAGAGACATCTTGTGTAACTAACCCTGCCTTTTGTCTTCTTGACGGCACCTTAACTTAAAGCCTACTCAACACGAAATTGTATTCGCTGGATTTACAGCAGCAAAGAAAACAATCACAAAACACTGGTTTACTCCGGGGATGAATCTAAAGTCTTTTTGGGCCCACAGACTTACTAACATTTTTCATGTAGAACTCATCACTGCAAGACTGAACAGAGAATGACCAGACCTACTCTCCAAAAAGGAGAACTTTACTACATTCCACTGTATAATAACCATCATATCAGATCATAGCGACTAAGATTCAAACACAGCCATTAACATCATCAGCTTAACCAACACACCAACAACGCATAACAACAAAGTCAAAGTAGACTACAGGCAATTCTTAGTTTCTCACTTTTGATCAGCAATTTGTCCTGATATATAACAAGACATATCAGTGTTGTGACATATTAGACATGCCACTGACTAATCCACAAACATTTCATTTAAAATAAGCCAATCTAAGAGAATTTGTAGAGAGGAGAGCTGTCACCCAGTAATGTCTCTTGGTGTGAAACACCAGAGGGGCTCCGGGACAGTCCAGAATGAAGGAGTGCCAAAAATAATGCTCTGGATGAACTCAGCTAAGGTGTGGGAAGTTCTATGAACTTTAAAAGATCTTTTTGGACCATCATGAACAAATTCAGCCTAATAAAACTACCGGGCACCCTTCGATGTAACTTGTAGCATTTTAGTATTCTCGTAACTTTATATTTTGCTTTTGGCAAAAATACTATTTATACCATTTTATGTCTGTCAAACTGTCTTATATTTGGAACTTTCTTTGGTCTTGTGCAGGTAAATGGTTCAGAATTACCATAATTTCTACTCTGGATTGTTTCCATCATCTCACTCAGTTGCTCACATTCATACACATTTTCATTATAAAAATCACATTTATTATTTCTTCCTTTTTTCTGTATTTTTTTCTCTCTCTTAGCTGTTACTGATTTGGACTGTTCTTTGACGAGACACCAGTCATCCCACAATAATCCAGCACAAGACACAGAGGTATTAATTTATATGCATTTCTCTCTCTCTCTCTCTCTCTCTCTCTCTCTATCTATCTATCTATCTATCTATCTATCTCTGCATCTTTATTTGGTGCTATTATTCAAAATAACATTGATACACATTTAAATGAAATAAACTTTATTCATGTATTTACAAATCTCAGAAGCACTGACCTCTCTCTCTCTTTTCTCTTTCCTTTTGTCTCTTGGTGTGTTTCTCACTCTCTTTAGGATGAGGCTTTCTGTTCTTCTGATGTTCCTCATGGCTCTGGGTTCCACCTCTGGTTCACGCTGTCAGACAGACGCCTATGGTCGGTTCTTGGGGAAGCACATTTTACAAAAAAAGTTCGATGCAAACTCTAAAGATGAATGGAAAGATTATTTAGAAAAGCAAAACCTCTGTGGAAGAGAGCCATTACAGACCTTCTTTAAAGAACAAGACCAAAAGGATGTTGAAAAAATTTGTAACGGTGGAGGTTTTGAATTCGGTAATAAAAACCTGTGTAGGAGTGATAAGGAGTTCTTTGTTTATCAGGTGACAAGCAGGTTGGAAAAAGGGAAAATATGCAATATCATAGGTGTCAAGCCGGAATCAAGGTTTGTGACTGTGGGCTGTGAAAAGGTTGAAAATAAATGTCAGCCCGTGCATTATGATGGTCATACTTTCGATCCAAATAGAAATACTCTTCGCTGTAAACCATGACTCAGCTCATTAATTCTCCTCTTACAGTCAAAACCTTCTGTTTATTTCTAAAGTGTATTCTCTCATTCTGCTCAGCTGTGTTTCTTTTTTCTCCACCTGTGAGAGAATTCTCTACTCAAGAAAGTGTTGAATGATTGTGCTGGATTTGTTTCATTTTGTGGATTTGTTTCACTTTTTGCTTCATGCTACATAATTAAAATATGAATCATCAACATGATTAATACAAAATGTATGTGTCATTTCTTCATCTGGTTTTAGAATCTGACTTACTGAAGCCAGAGCCAGAGGTTAGAATTTCAGATATAATTTCCTGGATTATGGAGATTTTCTATGTACATGAAACAAATAATCACGAGAATGTACAGTGATGACGCAATCAATAAGCGTAGCCTGCACCGCCAGATTCTTTTGGTTTTCGGTTTCGGTCCAAAGAAATCATTTCGGTGCATCCCTAGTAATTATAATATATCTAATTGTTACATCATCAGTACAGCAACCGCAGCATAGAATGAGTGGCACTGAGTTAGTAGTAAATAGACAGTGCATAGACAGGCTGCTCGGATTTCCAGTGGTGTGTGTGTTCTTCTATCGATTATGTGGAGTGGATTCTTTCGAGAAAGATTCAAGATTCAACGGCGCTGGGTGAACTAATTATTTATGTTAAATGTGGAGGGGTCCAAATTTTATGTGGAAGGTTCATAAAATTATGAAATGTGAGGGGGACGTGTGAATGGCGGCAATGCCCATGGTCTAATGGATAAACAACTACGTTATTGGTATACACATTCATGGGAGCGCAAAGATGGGTGGTGTGCGAAATTGTAAGTGGTGGGCCGTTCTACCCCAAAATGCTGGAGCCGTTGTTTTGTCCCAGTCCGCGACCTGTATTCAATCATCAAGAGGAGTGTCCCAATAGTGTATGTCATATGCCCTTTCTATTTTCCTCTTGATCTCACTGTCTGTTTGTCTGTCTCTCTGTCAATCATTTTATTCAGTGCAGAGAGTAAAATACAAAGCAAGCTCTATGAGTCACTTTCTGCTGTTCTGCTTTACCTAGTTTCACTTCTCTTTGGTGTTCCCATACCCACACTGTTGTTTTATTAGAAGTGCCTCATCATTTATTTTGCACACAGGCGATGTCCATCAGTTCCACTTCAACCTCATGAATAGTTTACGCAAAGCATATTTACAAACTACAACACTTGATTATACGTAAATATACAATTAAACGATGTATCATTTTTCCCACACCTTCATTTGTCTAGACCTTATTACCAAATGTGTGACGACACTTGACCATCCCGTTCCAAAACGATGGCCAAATACAACTGGCCCTCCTTTACCGGTATAACAACCTCCACTCTTCTGGGATGACTTTCCAAAAGATCTTGCAGTAGGTCAGTGGGAATTTGTGGACATTTTGTCAGAAGAGAAACTGTGAGGTGAGGCACAGATTATGGATAAAAAAGAGTGACTCCCAGTCGACCTTCCCTTTATAGGTTTTTATCATTGTTAAGTCACACTTCTCAGTACTGAATTCACTTTTTAAAAGCACTTCACACAGTACACAATGCATCTAACCTCCAAAATGCACCACAACCAGCAAAGTCATTCAACTGTGTTCCACAACTGAAACAAACCACCAAAACATTAACAAACTGACAAACTTTTTCACAAGCAGACAAATGACCTAAACTACACAAACAGACAACAAATAATTAGAGATAATACACTACAGCAACGATCATGACTGTGTTTTAAGTAACTGATTTTGTTTTTGTAATAACCAAGACAAAACAAAGACACAGCTTCACTAAAATTCATAATGTACTGTATGATGTAAAATACAGTACAGCATTTTACACACACACTCACACATACACATACAAACACTCACAAACACACACACACACAAACACAGGTAATTTTAATGCTTATTGTTCGTGTGTATCCCTCATACGAATCTCGGGGTGGATAAATCGGGGGACGTGTCACTCCATGCTCTAATGGGTCTTGCGCCTAGTATATGGTGCAACAACAACCAACAGAATATCATTATGATTATGATTACACACAGTGAAATTCAAACTTTGAGTGGTTCTGAACTGTTACTCTTAAAAGTGATCCACATAATTATTTGACAACACATTTTTCTAATTAAGGCTATTAAAACATAATATGACAAAGATTTAAAGAACCCAGTTTTCCTAAGCAGTGTAAAATAAACTCTGGTATTAGAGGATGACTAATGTGGTTTGAATGTTTCCAGGTAAAATGTTTTAGCCTGTATCGCCCTCTGGTGACCACAGTGTGAACTTCATGCATCATGATCTATGGTTGGAATTAAAGGAGGTTTTGCGGGGTTGTCCTCCTCTAATTAAGATTTAACACTCCATGTATACATCCTGTAAATATTACAATATACTGTATGTCCCCGTAGTTTATGCCAGGAATAATCTTTGCTGACGATTTCCGACACTCCTAAAGTGGACCATACAATTTCTTAACATTACCGTTAGTTGAGCATCCCTGTTGTTCCAGTGCAGCGGCGCGGCTCCTCCTGCAGCTCCGTGGAGACGCTGTGTGTTACTGTGAATAGTTAACTGGCCTGTTTAACACACTTCAGAGTTTCACTTCAGAGTTTCAGAATTAGATCCTGTCATGTGTACAGATGAACGCTAACGTTAGCTAACTTCTGACTTTTGTATTAAATTATAGTCTAGGTGACTAACTTTATCTAAAGCTAAAGTTTGCGTCAACTAAGATTAGCTGCCTGATGCTAGCTGATTTCACTGCCTTTCGAGCCCTTTCACTGTTTAATTACACATGAGAAATATAAATTGTGGAGGAATTTAGGAGTTTTACTCGATTGTGGTATTAAACTATACTAAAATCCATGTATGCGGAAGGCTGAGTATTAGTTTAAGGTATGACCACGTTTAGATTTCTTTCGCATAGTTAATACGAGCAGAAGGAGAGGAGATATTGGTGAATTTTCAGGTGGATGGAGAAGATGGATCTTGTCAAAATTAGAAAATGCAGCCAGTGTTTTCTGCTGTGGTATGCTGTATTAAGAGCAGTGAGGATGGTGAGTTTTTTTCAGTTCTGTTCTGTTGTGCTAAGGAAGCAGAGGGATGTCAGAAGGACCATCTGCAGGCAGGAGGTGGTCAGGAGGACAGTAAACCGAGGAACGATGAAAGTTAGAAAAGAGACTGAAAGAAAAGAGATGCATGCTATCATACCAGGTAACTTACTGGCGGTTTTGCTCTAGAATACTTTGTTGGTGACCCCTGAATACAAAAGTTGTGTTGTTGTATGGATTTGATTTATTATCTACAGATTGCAGATATTAAAATGTAATAAGGACTGTAAGACTTCAGTTCACTGAGATGGGTTTCCTTTACACCCTAGAAAAAAATGATCTCCATGATCGTCATTGTATGACACACACTCTGTGTCCATCTGTTACATCCCTCCATCATCTTTTTTCTTGATTTTTCTAATAAAGATGTGGAGCATAACCTTTATACCGGGGCGTTCAATTTTTGATAACCTTTTTTGGCCAGAGACATTTTATCATTTGTGTCAGAGCAATGTTTGGTTGTAGGTCTAGTTTCATTACACCAGGAAAAAGCGTTTGACTGAGCAGACCACACTTTTCTTTTTAAAACCATACAAGCTTTTGGTTTTGGTCCAAAGTTCGGTTCTTACATCAGAATCTTGTACACCAACGTGTGTAGCTTACTGAAAATGAATGGTTCTCTCACCAGGCCTTTTCCTGTCACCAGAGGGATCTGGCAGGGCTGTGGGCTGTCAGTGGTGCTGTATTCCATGGCGGTGGAGCCGCTGCTTCACGCTCTTCGTAAGCATCTCCAAGGAGTACTGGTACCTGGCATCTCACTTGAGGGAGGAGTGAATGTGAAACTCACTGCTTATGCAGATGACATTACGGTGTTTATCAGGTCCAACTTGGATATAGAGGTGCTCACAGGTCTTCTTGGCAGTTTCCAACACACCTGTTCTGCTCATGTCAACTGGAGCAAAAGTGTGACATACCTGTCAGTGCTGAATGCTTGGTGTCTGTTTCGGGTTGCTCGGGTGGAGAATGACCATTATGGTTTTGAAGAACCGCTGTTTGATAACCCCTTTTTTTCCTCGCGACTGACATTAACCAACTCAGTAGACAAGATGCTTTCTGAATTAGGGGTCACAAAGGTTAAACATCTTTTAAATGCTGATTCTGGTCATTTCTTTTAATCAGAATCACTTGCTATCCGAGTGGGGTTCTGGTCTGCGAGGGTACTTGGGAACCTTTTGAATACACTTGAAGGTTCTTTCCCCCAAACCCTTAAGGAATATTTACAGCGAATATTTCAGGAATATTTACAGGTAAGAGTGTAACCTGCTCTCCCTTCCGAGAACTGTGTGTTACCTTGCTAGCAGCTGTTGATCACACATACTCAGGCCACATACTTTCCGTCTGGAACTTGCAGAATATCCGGTTCTCTCTAGCTGGGAGGAAAACCCTGTACCAAGTGTGAAGTCCTTTTTCTTTAATGACCTGAAAGGGAGGCCGGACACAAAGTAGAGGGCCCACTTGGCTGCCCCAGGGGAGTTCTTGCCGTCATGGAGGAGCCTCTATTACAGACCACATCCCAAGCGTTCAGGGTCTAGGTTCAGTGATAATGTTGTGTCTCAGTGTTTGTACTGCAGTGAATGTGAAACCTTCTGTCACCATGTCAGACTGGCACCACTGATTGGGCTGCTGGGTCGCCGGCTCGCTGCTCTGGGGGTTTTGCTTACTAATACTGTTTTTATTATTGGTTGTAAATTTTCCAAACTGTCCATCTGGAAGACTTCGCAACTACGTCAGGAGGGCCAGGACATAGATGCTTTACATTTGTTTAAAACTCTGGTGGAGTCACGTGTTCGGGTGGACGTGTTCGGGTGGACTTTTTTCAGATAACGGATAATTTGCCCTCTTTCCAGAAGGTTTTTTACCTCAAGCATGGCAATGAAGAAATTGTGTCTGGCCAACTATTGAAAGTTAGGGCCAAATATGAACGGGTCATATTGATTCTTTTTAATATTTATGCACCTGTGGCTCATAATGATCGCTGCCTGTTTCTCACCCGCCTACATGATGCCATTGATTCTTGTGCGGTGGATGAAATTATTTCAGGGGAGGATTTTAATTGTACAATTGATGATCTAGATCGTAATCATGTAGAACCTAATATGCAGTCTGGGAAGATTTTAAGGGTATAATTGAGAAATGTGATTTTATAGATGTAAGGCGATCGAAGCATTTTAACAGCAGACAATATTCATGGTCCCATGTTCGGGATGATCTGATCTCTTTAGCAAGACTTGATAGATTCTATTGTTTTAAACACCATTTACAAATGTTTAAGTCTTGTGTTTTATCCCCAGTTGGTTTTACTGATTACAGTCTTTTAACAGCTGTGACAGTGCACTGGCATTTTAACACAATGTTACTTAATGATTGTCATTTTAAACAGTG
The DNA here is from genome assembly GCA_037974365.1 of Hydrocynus forskahlii. Classification (NCBI taxonomy): domain Eukaryota; kingdom Metazoa; phylum Chordata; class Actinopteri; order Characiformes; family Alestidae; genus Hydrocynus; species Hydrocynus forskahlii. The sequence goes on from JBBPCX010069232.1 coordinate 7,726, forward strand.
TTTTAATTTTTTCTGGAAGCAGTGGACAACGACAATGAATGTTTTACGTCTCTGTGACAGTGGTGGGAAATTGGAAAATTGCAAATTCAACAATTCTGTAAAGAATACACTCTCAATATCACTAGAGATATTGTGGCTGAAATAGGAGATCTGGAGGCCAAAATAGTGGAAGTCCAGCCCTTATGTGAGTCCCCTGGTAATCAGGGCTCATTTTCTGAGCTAAAGGTCAAACAGAAGGCTCTGGCGGTTCTGCTGGGACTCAGGGCATAAGGGGCGCTGGTCCGATGTCGCTGTCAAAGCAACACTGATATGGATGCTCCATCACAGTTTTTCTTTTTGTTGGAGAGACGGAAAGGCCAGAGTGGACTGGTTCATTGCGTGCACTCGGCTGATGGTGAGGAGCTGACTGGCACTGACAAGATACGGCAGAGGGTTGTGCAGTTCCTCTCCGAGCTGTATCAGTGTGAGTGCACAGATGAATCAGATCGGGCTCTGGATTTTTATGAAGGTCTGCCTCAGCTCCCTGCAGAAGACAATGATGTCCTCAGCCGTGAACTAACGGCTATGGAATTGCACAGGGCGCTTCTGAGCATGGCGAACGGAAAGGCACCTGGGATTGACGGCCTGTCGGTGGAATTTTTTGAGACCTTTTGGTCTACTCTGGGCACTGATCTGCTCGCGGTGCTGAATGAGAGTATGTGTGTGGGCAGATTACCAGCTAACTTTATTGCCCCAGAAAGGGGACCTGTGCCACGTCTGGAACTGGAGGCTGGTCAGCCTGCTCTGTAGTGACTACAAAGTGCTTTCCAAGGCACTGCCGATGAGACTGAGGGAAGTGATGAGCTCCATAATACACCCTGACCAGACTGATTGTGTCCCATGCAGAACCATACGGGATAACATATCTTTAATACCTAACTGTGTTGATAGCTCCAGATCGTTGGATTTAGCCGGATTTGGCCTAATTTCACTAGATCAGAAGAAGGCTTTTTACCGGGTGGAGCACTGAAACCTGTGGAACACACTACAGGCGTTTGGTTTCTCCCCTGGTTTTATAGCCATTATTAAGCTGCTTTATAGTGACATTGACAGTGTTGTTAAGGTCAATGGTGGTTTAAGTGCCCCCTTCATGATAAAGAGGGGTATTCGGCAAGATTGTAGTCTGTCAGGAATGTTATATGCCATTTCAATTGAGCCGTTCCTGCATGTGCTGAGGAAGACCATTTCTGGTGTGAGCCTGGCCTCATGCCTCCCTCACCTGAAGGTGTCTGCGTATGCTGGCTGTTAAAGGGCAGGGGGAAGTGACCAGACTAATAGAGGTAGTAGATAGGTTTAGTCAGGTCTCCTCAGCACAATTAAACTGGGAGAAGAGTACAGCACTAGCGGTGGGACAGTGGCAGTCAGATGTTCCGGCTTTGCCTTTAGGGCTTTTATGGAGAACAGATGGTTTAAATACCTAGGTGTGTATATAGGCAAGAGTTGCTATGTTATTATGAATTGTTCTTGAAAAAGTTCAAAATGTCTGAAAGAGGTTGTGGTGGATTTTGCCACGTATGTCCTACAGAGGACGTACTTTAATAATTAATAATGTGGTGACTATTTTATGTCACAAATTATGTGTTTTGGATCTTCCCAATGACTTATTAATGACAATGCAAAGGATTATTTTAGATTACTTCTGGGATAAATTGCATTGGCTGCCCCAGAATGTGCTGTTTTTAACAAGGGAAGAAGGTGGGCAGGGCCTGGTTCATCTTATTAGTAGGAAAATGGCTTTTAGACTACAGATTTTACAAAGTGTTTTATTTGGGCAGGCAGATGAGATGTGGAGTAAGGTTTCGGTTTTTATTTTGAACTGTGTTGGGGGTTTTAGACTAGGTAGAATGTTTCTTAGTGTGCAGGGTTTTAAGTTTGATTTTAAGTCATTTTCGCCTTTTTGTGATGGGTTATTTACGCTTTGGGTTTTTTTTTTTCTTAAATAAGAACATTGACCAGTCCTCCTCACTGTTTTGGCTCCTGAAGGAGCCCCTCGTCCCGGGAGCTCGGCTCACTGCTGCTTGGCCGTGGTCACACCACCTGACCGAGAGACTGTGCACTCGGCCTGACGACAGTGAAAGACCTGGTGGAACTGGCTGGAGCAGAACTCACAGATGCTGCTGCAGTGGCTGAGAGGCGGGGACTGTATTCACAACGCTTTGTGGGAAAGCTACTGGATGCTATGAGAGCGGTCATGTCCAGCATGGAGAAAAAGGTCATAAGAGACTGGGTGCGGGGTGTGGCCAAACCCGATGACACCGACAGGTTCCCGCGGATCGGTATCCGCCCCGGTCTCCAGCGGGAAATACTGGAACAAAACAGTGAGGAGTGGGTCAGCTCGGACACAGTACCTGGTAAAAGTACCTGTACAGACTCTGTGTGAAGGTTCTACACAACGATAAGCGGTGTTCTAGACCTGATATCCCATAGAGGCAGCAATTTGCTGAAAGTTTGGACGTCAAGCCTGCATGTGGCCAACTGTACAAACCGACGATTTTTCATTGTTTCCTGAACTGTTTTCGTCTCCGTACCTTATTCTCTTTGTTGAAAACGCTGTGGACTCGTCTGGGTGAAGTTTTTATTTTTGGTTTTAATTACAGGAAACATAAAAAGAAGCAGGGTCGGTTGATGAACTTTTTATCTGGACAGGCATAACTGGCCATTTATTTTAGACGACAATGTCAGGCCAGTACCGGCAGTTCTGTGGATTGTGCAGTACTTTCTAAACACATGGTTCTAAACACATCTCTCTCTCTCTCTGTTCTCCCTCTCTCTCTTTGTTCTCTGTTTCTCTCTGTTTCCCTCTCTCTGTTTCTCTCTCTCTCTCTGAGCATGTGGTGTCTATATTGTTATACACAAAATTTTAAAAATAATTCAAAAGTTGTATGGCGCACTTTTATTTTTAAAGTACTGCTGTGATGATAGCTTTGACTAAAAACTCCAGTAGCCACAATTCTGTGACGGGGAGTAAAGCATTATGGGGAAAAGCTGAGGCTACTGGTGTGTATTTGGGAATGAGCATGTGAGAGCTCGCTGTTTCAGAATTCCATTAAACAGTTCATTAGGACCAATTCAAGTCATGACAGTGAGTTTCTGACAAACAAATAAGGAGCTTTTTAAACAGCAGTGTTCCCTTCAACACAGTTACACAGCTGTAAATCTAAACTTAAACAGTGATCTAGTTAAAGAAAAACATGTTACTCTCCGAATCCAGAACATGGGGAGCAGAACCATTATCGCAGCTGCAAAGGAGGACCAACTCCATATTAAAATCTCTGTATCTGAATACAGTGTCATTAAAGTCCCTGTTGGGGTAATGGTTAGGCATCCCAATATAATTCATATTAGAATCCAAAAGTAATGAGACGCCTGACCAGCCGAGACTTAGCTGCGTGCTTCACGCGCTCACATGCCCAAAACGAACTTTCAAAATAAAAGGATAAAAAAAAAAAAAAAAGTTAAATAAGCGAGAAAAACTGCTCTATTCAGGGAGCCGCCATGCTGGATAGTTTAGAGCGCTAGCCAAACTCTGACTGGTTGAGAGGAGGTGTGTTGTCACAGTTTTGGAAAGAACTGCAGTTTACAATCCTTTTTACAGTGACTTGGCAGGAAGCGTTGATGGAGCAGCGAGAAGGTCCAATACACAGCAGAATGATATGGCAAGGTTGTATTTTTAAAAAAAAATGTATATATATTTTTCTGAGAGGGGCAGCTGGAGTCAAATAGGGCAGGCGGGCAGTTGCCCGGGCAAAGCCCTGCCCT
>JBBPCX010069233.1:0-11522 GCA_037974365.1 Hydrocynus forskahlii
AACCAGTGTCCAACACAAGATAGCACAGATAAACCAGTGTCCAACACAAGATAGCACAGATAAACCAGTGTCCAACAAAAGATAGCACAGATAAACCAGTGTCCAACGCAAGATAACACAGATAAACCAGTGTCCAACGCAAGATAGCACAGATAAACCAGTGTCCAACACAATATAACACAGATAAACCAGTGTCCAACACAATATAACACAGATAAACCAGTGTCCAACGCAATATAACACAGATAAACCAGTGTCCAACGCAATATAACACAGAAAAACCAGATTCCCTAATGCTGGTAGCGCCGAATCTCAAGACTGTGGAACTGTACATGTGCAGAAGGGCCTGGTAGCGCATCTCGATGGGCAGGATGTTTCGACAGGACTGGGTTAAAGTCATGTGGTGCGATTAGACAGGGCTAATTTTTTATTTATTTATTTATTTTTTCTGTGATAAACTGAACAAAATAAACACGTTAATTTAAATGCATTTGTTCTGTTTGTTGAAGTAGATACATTTCCTTTCTAGTCATTTCTCTCTCTCTGTCTCTCTCTCTCTCTCTCTCTCTCACTCACTCACACACACACATGCAGGCTTGTGGTGTTCGAAGTGAACATATGCCCTTGTCCTCCCATGTGGGTAGTAGTTCATAATTGCAGGGTGGGGGCACAGCAGACTAAACAGCACATCAAATCAGTACACCACAAATTTTGCCATTACAAACCAGAACGTGCCATTTAGTCGGGTAGAAAGCGTACTGAGCCACTTCCTGCGTGTAAGGACATAGAGAAAGTTGGACTGCGTTATGATGGGGAGCTAAAAGGTAAAAACTGTTCATTCTCAATTTCTGCTTTCAAGAAACTATTAGCATTTTTATCAGTTTTATTCTTGTTTATTGCACTGATCAGCCTACAGAAGATGTACAGCTGTCCAAGTTACCTCATAGCAGCTGGTCGATATTGATGGATCTCATTCAAGCCTTTTCGTCTGCTGTGCTTAGAGTTCAGTTATGTGCTTCTAGCATTGTTATAATTCTGTCATACTATATATACAGCTCCAAAAATAAAGGGGCGCTGCAAAAATGTTCCGTTTCTCAGGTTTTATCTTTTGTAGCTGCAAGTATTGAACTGAACAGCTTTGCCTTAGTTTTTAAGAAGTGCTGACAACATTTCCAAATAAAAATATTGTTCTTTAAAGCATCATTTTAAAGGAAATGACAAAATATCGGAATAAGAGAAATGATGCAGCGTTTACAGAACTTGATTGCAGCAGAGTGTTGATTACAGCAGTGTTTTTATACTTTTCCTCGTTAAATAAGATGTGATTCAGGTGATCACTAATCAGTCCCTCATGAAGCAGAATGAGGTGCTTGTGTAGGAATTTAACAGACACTGGCATGGAATGGTTGTCATACTCATAGAGACGCTGATTTAAAAATAAATTGCAGTGCTCTCTTAGTATATTTATGTATATTCAGACTTTTGCGATACTATTAACACATTTCGGGGTACCATGGCTTAGATAACATCATAGCTTTAAGAACATTCTTTTAAGTTCAGAAGTTAATATTTAGTGTAATGTATTCAGAAGTTAATATTTAGTGTAATGTATTCAGAAGTTAATATTTAGTGTAATGTATTCAGAAGTTAATATTTAGTACAATGTATTCGGAAGTTAATATTTAGCGTAACGTATTCTTTATAAGTTTTCACTAAACAGATGGGGAAGCTGTTGCTGGACAACTTTTCTTGTACTTCAAATTCACCTTCAGTTCCATGTTTTGTGTTTTAACTGTGATGAAAAGTGATCAGTAGTTTCTTCTGTTATTAACAAGTGATGCATTTTCCTTTCTAAAATCTACCTCTACTGTTTTTCTGTTATACGTGTTTTTGTGTTTGTGTATCATGTGTATTTTTTGCATTGAAGTTTTCACATTTCTTTCTATAGTGTTGAATAGGCTTGTGTGCCTCTACTCTACTGCGATCTAGTGCCAAATTGAGAGGAAATTCAAGAAGCATACCAGCATTTTGTGGAAGGGTCAAAAATGCAGTTTTTACCGCTTGCAAAAGTCAGAATGGACCTCATTTGCCAGCACTAACATGACCTTCTAGCTAGTAGGGACCAGTTAGAAGGATTTCAAATGCCAGCTGGCTCCTACTAGCTTTATTTTATTTTACACTTTTACAAATGTATTACTCTAAGAAATGTTTTTTTTTTTGTTTCTTGCCAGGTGTGAAAAGCTTTTTTTCAGCCTTATCTCCAGCTTGCCAAATCTGTATTGTATGATAATTTACCATTAACAGTAGTTCTATCTTCTCTGTTCCTGGAAATGCACTAATAACAGATGAATTGAATTCAAGTCCTCAGTGGATTCTGCTATGAGTAACTGACAGAACACCAGGGTATTTATTTAATAGAGACTAGCAATTAGAGCACTTGACTGTGGACCATCTCACACACCTCTGCATCCTAGACTGAACTGCTCCACTGTGTGGACCTCGAGTATAGATCACTGTACCACCATAGGGGTGCTGGTGGCCTGGTGGGTGGGATACTTGCCTCTGGACCAAGAGGTCATGGGTTCGAATCCTACTTTCAGTACACCACTCAGTGGGTTCCTGAGCAAGACCCTTAACCCCAAGTTGCTCCAGGGAGACTGCCCCCTGTAGTTAGGGAATGGAAGTCGCTTTGGATTAAAGCAATAAATGGATCAATGTTAAAGCTTTTTTTAATTGAAATTCAAACAGTTCAAGTCCGATGAATATCATGAAATGGTACAAAGGACGGTGCTGAACTGTGGGAGGTTTAAAAATGTTAAGGTTACTCAGAAGTGGGAAATAATTCTGTAGCTCCATGCAGGACCTCTGGTCTGTGCCGAGTTGGTCGGTTCGTCCTATAGTAAGAACATAAGTCCACGCTCTGCCAGAACCACCTCAGAAAACAGAGCAAGATGGAGAGCTGGAGAACATGGAGTGGCCAGAAGTGTCCAGACTTAAACCCCACCGAGCTGCTTTAGGAGGAACTGGACAGAAGAGTGAAAGCAGAGCAGCCTGTAAGTGCAGCAGCTTATGGGAACTTCTGCAGAATGAACAATGAGACACTGAACCGCTTGAATTTCAGTACAAAAAAACTGAAAAACTGGGGTGTTCTAAAATGTTTGACCGCTAGTGTATATCATCACCAACAACACCTAACGTAAAGGGGAGTTTTGCGGCATTTAACAGACGCTTTTATCCAAAGCGACTTCAATTGCCAACATTGGGCGGTCTCCCTGGAGCCTATGAGGTTCAGAATCAGAAAACTTTATTTATCCCGGAGGAAACTGCTCATGTGGTGACCGCCACAACACACAGACACAGAGGCGCAAGACACCAGAACAATGTAAAACAAAAGCAAGATAAAATACCATAATAATAAAATAAGTCTAATATAGGTCTAAAAAAAAGCTAATAAAAAGCAAAATAAAATGATAAAGTAAAATCTGAATAAAAATCAGTGGAAAGAAAACAACCACAATATGAATAGAAGTAGTAATACTGCACAAGGGTCTCAAGGCTCTTGCTCAGGAACCCAGTGGTGGTCTGCTGAAGGTAGGGATTTAAACCCATGACCGCTTGGTCCAGAGGCAAGTATCCTCCCCACTAGGCCTCCGCCACCACTACCATACCCCTGTAATTAAGATTCCATACCCCTTTAATGCTTTCTCCTCTGGTGAACCTTTTCTTGCAAAACGCTCCAACCAACCTGTTTCCTCCTTCCTCCATGACGTTCTTTCAGGAATTACGGTGCGCCAGACAGGCACGAATTTCACCACAGGTCCCGCTCAGCTGACCAGCGGCCCGCTATGGAACGGCCCATGTACACTCGCTCCCGCTCCACGGAGCGGCCCCCGGACGGCCACCACCTGAGATCGTCCATGCCCACCCTGCCGTCCGGACACTCGGCACCGCCCTCCCCCGCCTTAACGAGGTGACCCAGACCGGAGCAGCTGGACTCCACCTGCTCGGCATCCCAGGCTAATCGACAGCCGCTCACCATCCCTCCCCTCCGCCCCTCCCACCCCGTCAATCAACCAGCCACGCCCCTTTTTCTGTTCCACAGCAGCGCTTTTCCCCTTTTCCGCAGCTCTGCTTTTACTTTTGCACCAGCCCAGCCTCTCTACACCATAGTATCACTAGATACTAACATTCTTCTCGTAGTTTCTGCTCGTTTTATTTGTTTTTGTTGTTGTCAAACACACCACTTACACTCCGAGCGAGTATAATGGTGTTTAGTCTCCATCAACTGTTCCTTTACTAACATGATTCATTTTTATTATTGTTTCATTTTCCTCCGATGTGTTAGTACTCAGTGGCTCGCACGACTTGTTCCCTCCGTGAGGTTAAACCCGGTTCTTTTTCTTGCAGCAGCACAAAGGCGAGATACACTTCGATGTGCCAAAACAACTTTTTTTTTTTTGTACAGGCAGTACAAGAGACAGTATTTTGGTTTTGGTTGCCTCGATAGATGACGCAACCTTTTCCGACCACATTTTTGGTAACGTTCTCTTTCTTTAGTGCTACGTTTTCCACAGTTAAAGCTGTTTGCTCTTTTAAATACAGAAATAGAATTTATTAAAAAACAAAAAATCTTAGCAAAAATGAATTAACGGTGAAGTTAATGTTACTAAACGAATTTTTGAGCAGCTTTAGACTGACTACATTGATGATTTATGTCTGTTTATTCACTTTGTTCACGCAGATTATCTAGTTTAAGGTGTATTTTTCCACTAGAGTAAAATCAACAAATACCAACTGCGACCTTCTCGGTCTATATACCCTGAATAGATTTTTTTAAGTTCTTTTATTTCACATGTATCGTAGATATTAAATATTTTTGCAGGGCTTGAAAGTGACGCTTAGCAACATCAGCCTCACTTTTTCCATTGAGACGAGATATCCAGTCCCTTTTTTCTGCAAACTGGGGTTCAAATCAAAGACAGAAACCATCTTTCTTCAACAAATTCATAACTAACAACTTCATTTAAAGTTTATTTAAAGTTCAGGTTATAGTGCTTGTTAATTTAAATTTATTTAAAGTTCAAATTGAATTAATTTAAAGTTCAGGTTATAGTGCTTGTATTTCTTTGTGGGGTTGTCTGAAGAGTCATCACTGAATTCATCTTTAGTTGTGATGTGATGTGTGTGTGTGTATGTGTATGTGTGTATGTGTGTGTGTGTGTTTATGTAGTCTGGGGAGTAGGCTGTCACATGTCTGAAAACACACATTCATGCCAAACCATCAGATGCTGCTGTAGATCAGTTTGGTACAGTCCAGCAGGCCCACGCCTGTATCAAGTGCTTTCCATGAACACTGTCCACTTTATCAGACACTCAACATCCATGTCATCAGCTCAGCTTAGGTGCACTTTATACTTTTATAATTACTGTAGACCGTTTGTTTCTCTGTTCTCTGCATCATTTGTTAATTTTCTTACTCATCCATCAGGGACCACGACCCCAACAGGTAGTTTTACAGTGGAGGGTTATTCCCAGCACAGCAGTGATACTGGTACAACTGGAAAATGTGTATGTTTAGACACCCCTACTTTGTTAGTCCAGCTCGCAGATGTGCAGTTAGACACAATTGCTCATCCGCTGCTGCACTCCTACTACTGTGCCGGTGTGAATTTAGTGCTGAGAATGGTCCACCAACTAAATACACTACGTGGACAAAAGTATTGGGACGCCTGACCATCACACCAACAGGGACTTTAATGCCATTGCATTCAAATACATAGACTTTAATCTGGAGTTTAATATGGAGTTGGTCCCCTTTTGCAGCTATAACAGCTTCCACTCTTCTCGGAAGGCTTTCCACAAGATTTTGGAGTTTCTGTGGGAATTTGTGTCCATTCATTCTGTAGAGCATTTATGAGGTCAGACACTGATGTTAGACGAGAAGGTCTGGATCACAATCTCCGTTCCAATTCATCCAAAAGGTGCTGGATGGGGTTCAGGTCAGGGCTCTGTGTGGACCAGTCAAGTTCCTCCACACTGAACTCCTCCAGCCATGTCTTTATGGAGCTTGCTCTGTCATGCTGGAATAGAAAATGTTCTTCCCCAAACTGGGTTCCCAAAGTTTCCAGCATGTCTTGGTCTGCTGGAGCATTAACATTGTCCTTCACTGGAAGTAAAGTGTCTAGTCCCCAAATTCCTGAAAAACAGATATGTCCCAATACTTTTGGCCATATACTGTATATCTTCTCAGTGGGTCTAAGGAGGCCTAGGGAGATGACGCACAGTCTAGAGAAGCTTAGAGGGGGATAACAAATGTATAGAAACAAGTAAACTACAATTTGTAACTAGAACAACAACGTGCTGGTGAGTGGACCTGATAAAATGTAGCGACAAGGTTTCAGGCCTTTCAGGTTTGAAACTGGGAACATCACTGCACAAATCCCCCCATTAAAGGGGCATTTGTCTGCACTTCCAACTCCTTGATGCTGGTGAAGAGGGAGAAAGCTTTACGCATTTTAGCGGTTCTTCTGTACGGCTGACATTTTTCTTTCCTGTTTCGCTGCTTTCATTAGTCAAAAAGGGCCGCCAACACAAAGCATGCAGTTTCTGTTTCTGTTGCCTCTACCTCTACAGCCTCTCAGCATCCTCCAGGCTGTGCATGGCCTTCTTCTTTTCAGACCTATATATGTGAACCTGCATATATATGAATGATTGTTCTAATCATTTCGAGGCACTTCTTAATCCCCTCATTTTCCTCATAGAGCAGATCCTCGTCTCTTTATATTCCACTGGGTGTTTCAGTTATTTTCCAAAGACTTTTAATTTGGTTAAATACACAGATATAAACTAACTAGGGGTGTCACGCGATAAAAATGTAATCTGAGTAATTACAAGCTCTGATTAATTAATCTAAATTCATTGCACACATTTTTGCTGTGGAAGTGTTCAAAAATGTTAATGAATTTTGGCATATGAGTGTATGACTAACCAACGTTAGACTTTCAGCGTCGCTTTTATTTAATAACTGTTTCTGCACTGTTCATGTGCAGTAATGGACACAGCAATCAAAATATTACCTAATAGGCTGAAGGTAAAAAAAAAAAAAAATTTGCTTCAGCAGGAACAATGATAGAACTAAGTCCGTCTGTAAGGTGCAGCACGGGTGTTCTGACGCTACCCCGTCGAAAAATGCTCCTCAAAGTTCATACATTTTATACAATCAGTTTATATCACTGATAACGTTAGATTCAAGTTTATTCCAAAAATGTGGTCAGTTCAGGAATATTTTACCAGACTGTAGATTATAGGCACCAAAAACAGTATCTCAGGTTATTTACACCTACACTCTTTCCATCTCTCTTTCCTTGATAAGCATCCCTCCATTCAGTCTCAAGTTATTTCAGTTCTTTGCTTTAAATTAAGTAAAGTATCACTACAGCAGCAGTACCTTTACTTAAGTAAAGATTTTGGTTTCCTTTTCCATCTCTCCTCCCTTGATAACCTCACCTCCTTTTAGTCCAAAGCTATTAGCCATTGCTGCTAAAATTTCACAAAAATCAGTTTTAGTAGTCTCCGTAACTGCGCGGATGGAAAATGCAGATTTATTTCCCATTCATGTTGAGTTGGACAGGTTATCTCCAAAAATGTGGTCAGTTCAGGAATATTTGGTGATATTGTATATTATAGGCACAAAACACGTATCACAAGTTAATTACACTCAAGTTCTTTGCTTTATTAACAGAAGCAGTACTTTTTCCATCTCTCTGTCATTGATAAGCATAGCTCTGTTTAGTCCAAAGCTGTTTGCCATTGCTGCTAAAAGTTCACAAAAATCAGTTTTAGTAGTTTCTGGCTAGGGGTGACTTTAGGATTTCTTTTTTAGAATTTAATCTAATGGCATAGAACCTCCAGCCCTTCCTTTCTCTCTCTCTCTCTCTCTCTCTCTCTCTCTCTCACACACACACACACACACACACACACAAGCCTCCAGCCGTAACAGTTTGCTGTTTGTGTGTGGCAGGGCACACCCCCGAAGTGGATCGGTCCAAACTAGTCCCACCAGCACACCCCTGAACAGCAGGAGAGGCCGGCAGCTACCACAGCTGCCTCCGAAGGGGACGCTCGAGAGAAGTAAGTCACTCTTCGCTTGTATTGTATGAAGCTCACTTAATTCGCCAGATATGTGATGGAGAACACACGTGATTTATTACTGAAGCATGTCACATTTCGAGTGCGTTTAATTAGATTTTTTGTGATGCTTTTACATTTTACGAGTGTTTGGCGGCTCGGTGGGAGTCTTTTGTAATATCACAACACTGAGGGCAACATATTTCCACAGCATGGCGACATTTTGTTCCATACGCTTCTTTTTTGTGCCGCCAGCCAGTGTTGTGCCGCTTCAGCCCAGAACGGTGCTCCAGATTTCAGCTTACAAATAATCAGATGCTGTTCCAGCTATCTAGGAGTGGACAATATAGCAGAAACGTGATATCACTGTATTTGAAGACATTTCTGCTGGTCACAATATGCATTATGATATTTCGGGGTGGGTTTTTTTTTCGTTTTTTCGTTTGATAAGCTGAAACAGACAAAGACGCAAATAGTAACTCCACATTTAAAAAAATCTAAAAGCCAGAATAGTTTTCTATTGTTGTTATACATCAAAACACTCCTTATATGGAAGTTCCCTGGGTTGGTGTTGCTGCTCGTGGTGTCAGACGCAATGCTGAGCTTTGTTTGGTGTTCCTGTGTCTCATAGAACCGAAGATGCTGTAATTATAAAAAATAATAAGAATAACGAAAAAACACTACTGGGGTTTTAAAACAACGTCACACACAAATGAACGTAAAGAACAGAAATTAAGAAATTTTAGAAACAAACAGAAAAAACACAAGATGTGTGATCCTGGAGAACTTTTAGGATAGTCTCCGCCCACAAGTGGGAGGGGAAAACCCACAGAGGGAGGGGCTCCGGAGAGCGGCCGAGCGGCGGCGTGCCGTGAGAAAAAGCAGCAAACAGTGAGCATGTAGGAGAACCAACACCGGTTCTAGACTGTTATTATATAAAGTAGTATTGTAGCATTTGTACAGTACTTGTACTACAGATACTCTTAGTTTTGTGTTCATGTTCATCACTTCAGTCAGTATTGCTGTCATGTTGCTGAACAGGGAATGTTTCATGTTGAGCTCCCCACAGCCGCGAAGACCAAAATAAGGACCCTAATTCTCTGAGTATTATTGCCAGTAAAACTACTGGATGTCAATATCAACCAATATTATTTGCCATTTGATACATCAGTCGAGTCCAAATACATATGACTGCAGTTCTAGATACATTTACGTTAATTTACTCCTAACAATAACTGTAAATGCACATTGATAACCTTTTTTTATGTGGCCCTATTGATTTGTCCAGTGCAACTGGTTTTGTCAGCAAAGGACTTAATCTTACTCTCTGTTGGAGTGTGGCACCAAGTTCTGCCGGTGGATGAGGAGGGGAGCAGCAATATTGATGATTAATATGATCTAATTCTCTAATAATCTTTCTGATTAAGGCTCATAAAAGCTGTATTGGAATGAGAGGCAACAAACGCTTCTGCCATAGCAACGTACACTACATGGACAAAAGTATTGGGACACCTGACCATTACACCATTATTCAAATCCATAGACTTTAATTTAAAAAGCTATAACAGCTTTCACTCTTCTTGGAAGGCTTTCCACAAGATTTTGGAGTTTCTGTGGGAAGTTTTGTCCATTCATTCTGTAGGTCCAAAATGTCTTGGTCTGCTGAAGCATTAAGACTGTCCTTCACTGGAAGTAAGGGGCCCAAAACCTGTCCCAATACTTTTGTCCGCACAGTGTATGATGTGCAAACACATTAATAACCCAGTACAGTGTGTCAGCTGGATGTAAGCACAACATTAGGGTTAAATATTTCTAATGAAATTTTGAGAACAAGTGTTTGAGTACGTGTTCATTAATACCCATGAATATTCCAAGCCAGCAAAATGCTGTTCGGCCGGCCCTACTTTCTGTCCATGGTGACTTTGACGTCAGACCTGAGCACTGGAGATCCCATGTTCGACACGAGACTGCTGTCGGCTCATTCTTCCATCATTGGTGGCACATGTGGTGGGGCCATGCATGGTCTGGCGTTTTGGCGCAACTATTGCATGGGCACCAGTTTTCCATGACCTCAGTGTGGTTCCCTCTCTCGTTTCTCTCCCAGAAGACGGACGGGAAGAAGTCGAGCTGTTTCCAGGTCTGTAGTCTGCTTTGTTTGGGTTTAGCCTCTCAGGTTCATGTTCTGCCGCGAGCTAAACCCATCTGCAATAGCCACGAGCCTTAACTTTGCATGCAGGATCTAAATCAGGTTTCTGTTTGCTGCCCTAAATCTGCTCACCCTGGGTCACAAGTATTAAGGGATGAACTCAGATCGACACTAGTGTCCTTAATGGAAGAGTTCAATAAGCATGCAAGTACTCTAACAGTACTAATACAAACTATACAGCAGTAGAGCTAAGGTCTCGCACTATTAACCGAATGCGGCATGGCTAACAGCGAATGAAAGCAAATAAAAGGGAATTTTAGCTCTTGGTTGCTATTTTGGCAGAAATGTGCCTTTAATGTTTGGAGCCAGGGCTATTGCAGGCAGTTCATAGTGAATGTGTGTGATTGTTATCAAAGGTAGTGTTGTGTTGCTTTATCATTTCCATTTTTAAAGCCACCATCATGTCAATGTTGTGATGAAACCACGCCCAAATACCTACGGACAGAAAAGGCCTTAAACGAGTACTTCATTTACTCGAATCTGCTGCATATGTGTTGTGTGGATGGTTACTACGGACAATAATTATGATTTTTCACCGTAGAAAACCCCTTTAACATGTTTATAATAGAAGTTAATGGACAGGAGCTGAACCCCCAGTGGCTTCAGTTGTAATAATCGTTTTTCCGGTTTACACCAAGTACTGGGAAATTATTATCTGTGGTTATACACTATATACTACAGCTGAGGCAGATAAGAGTGTTGGTAAAAAAAAAAAAAAAAGAAGCAGCTTCCTTTAGAAGCCTCTATAAATGATTTGTTACCGAAGTGGTGCTATTCTGTCTCATGAGAAATTTCTGAGTGGATATAAGTGCATCTACTTTTTGCTGGTGTCAATAGGTTGCCTCCATAATGTGGGTGTCGGTCTGAAGCAATTATAATTCTTTTTGGCTCATTATTGAAATGAGTTCCCTCGAGACCATTCATTGAATTTGTTGAACAGTCCCTCGGCCGCGTAACAACCGCCTAGAGCCGGTTCTCTGAAACGTGTTCCGCGCAGTAGGCGAAAATGACGATGTTGCATTTTCTAAAACGATTAGCTTTGTACCTATCGGAAAAACCTGTGTTGCGTGCGAATTTGAATGAGAGGCCATGTGCTTGTGTGTGTGTGTGTGTGTGTGTGTGTGTGTGTGTGTGTGTGTGTGAGAGAGAGAGAGAGAGAGAGAGAGTGAGAGAGAGAGAGTGAGTGAGA
>JBBPCX010069234.1:0-11521 GCA_037974365.1 Hydrocynus forskahlii
TGAACCAGTGAAGAACCAGGAGCAGATGATTCCAGATGATCAGGCGGTGATCAGTATACTGGTGGTGCTGAATGCTGGATCTCCTTTATCCAGGCTCCTTGTGTCTTTAATTGCTTTGCAGCTTGTTGCAGTAAACATTTAAGGAAAAGAGAGGTGGTTCAAGACTTTTGCACAGTACTGTTTATTTATCCCCCCATGTATGTCCAGCCAATCTGACCTACAAGGTCATTAATTAGTCAAAATCCTGAACGAATCCTGACAAAACTGACAACTGTTTTTGACAGTATTATAGTTTGAGAAGATTGTATTATAATGGCATTGTAAGTAGATGGTTCTATAACAGTGTTGTTGCTTTAATAGTCAACTTAGTTTCATGCCACATGGTGTTGGTTCACTGCAGTGCGCGTATTAGTAGCATTAATGTAGCAACATTTGTATTTTGGCTCCTTAGTGATCTTATCATTCTGAGAATCCAGTGATGTTCAGTGGAAAATGTACCTGGGACTCAGTTTTGGAGGTGTATTTTTGTTTACCGCACAGCAGCGATTTTTGAAAATGTGGTTCATTTTTAGACACAGAGTTCCTCATATGAGCGAGATCGGCTACAGAATGACGCACGGTTTCAGGGGTCTATATTTGTACAAAGTAAGACTGAGAGTTTCTGTTGTTCATCTGAATTAATTTGACATTAAAATCAGTAAAGCACTGTTTAACTAGAACAGCGTTATCACTTATGAGTAAAGTTAACTTCTTAAACTTATAATACATGTTATATATATTTTTTTGTATATCAGTTATTAATTAATTTATTAATTAAATCAATAGGTTTAGTATTATAATTGTAATTTTAAGCCTTTTAAACAAACAAGCAGTTACATTTTAATACCATGGCATTATAACCAATTTTACTTATTAGTGTGAATATGAAATTATACATCCTGTGGTGTACTTAAATGACTCTGTGTCATTTCTATGGACGTTTCTCTACACTGGTGTCATGTCGGGCGTGGGGAAAGGACGCACTAGTGGGACCAGAGGGTAATAGAAAAGGGTTTTAATTGCAAAGGTTTACAGATTTCAAAAGCCGTGCTTCTCGAAACACACACACTTGAACTTCTCTCCGGAGGGCACGAACAAAAAACACGAGTCGAACTCAAAGCTCTGGAGGACCTTCGCTCCAGACGCAGCCCTTTTTGACTTTAGGAGGGGCTCTGCTGCAGATTCGGCTCTTCACACACCTTAGTAAACCCACTGCTTACAGGGGCTGATAACACTGCTCCGCGCTCCGTGGAGTTCTCTCGAGGCAGCGGGGCTCTTGCATCTCACGCCTGCGGACACAGAGGAGGAGAGACACACACGAAGAAGCGCTGATGATTGAGGCTCCATCTTGTGTAGTTCAGTCGCAGAATTGCCAGATAGGATTGGGGTGACCACGCAAAGTGGATCACACGCTCACGCAGACAGCCAATCACACGACTCAGACACTAACTCAACTTAAACATAAGACAGGTGGACCTGTCGTTAGGTACCCAGCCGATGAGCTAACGAAGCTCATCGCTCTCACCTGGGTCGCCTAGGCTCGCAACGACCATGCACACGACAGGCCATGACCTCACACACACGTGCCCAGGGCTGAGCGCCACCTAATACTCGGGTGACGGGCTCCGCTGGGGGCGTGGCTGAGACGGACCAGACGTGACAACTGGAAGCAACCACAATGTTGGTAAAGATGCAGTACCTTATTTAGTGAAAGCTGGTCTTGTGTTTCTCAATGCAGTTTAGGTAGATCTAGACTCAAGATCCAAACTACAAAACCATGCTAAAAAACACACTAAAGATCCAGGCTGAAGATTTAGACTAATGATCCAAACTATATTTTCAGACTAAAGATCCAAACTAAAGAACCGGACTAAACATCCAGACTAAAGATCAAAACTAAACATCCAGACTAAAGATTGAAACTAAACACCCAGACTAAACACCCAGACTAAACACCCAGACTAAACCTCCAGACTAAACATTGAAACTAAACACCCAGACTAAACACCCAGACTAAAGATTGAAACTAAACACCCAGACTAAACACCCAGACTAAACACCCAGACTAAACACCCAGACTAAACACCCAGACTAAACCTCCAGACTAAACATTGAAACTAAACATCCAGGCTAAACATCCAGGCTAAACATCCGGACTAAACCTCCGGACTAAACCTCCGGACTGAACCTCCAGACTAAACATCCAGACGAAACATTCAAACTAAACATCCAGACAAAAGTGGCACTGGCACTATTAATCAGGTTATTTTGAGAAGCAGCTCAAACACTTCACAAAAGCTTCTTCTCTTTCTCAAGCAGCCTCTCTTCAACTTTAATGTTCCACCCCTCCCCCTCTCTCTGTCTCTCTCTGTCTGTCTCTCTTTCTCGCTCTGTCTTTCTCCCTCTCTCATTCTCTCTTTCTCTGCCTCTTTATCACCTCCTTTTGAATCACTGTCGGTCGTGGTGAGAGTCCATTTTGTCTTAATTGTGCCAAAGTTAGTTTCAAAAGGTTTTCCTCTCTCCTCCAAACGGCCACAACGATCACACAAAAGCTTCGACTCAACCTTAATTAGTAAAACGCGAAAATCTCATTTTAATCTTCCACTCCAGCTTCCATTTTTAGCTTTGGTTTTTTCCTCTCACCGCAAATGCTGTTTAAGTCTTTAATTAGTGAGGAAGTGGGAAAATAAAAAAATATGTACTCTTTTACTTGCTTTTTCATCACCATTTTCGAGGGAAACGTACTCAGAATTGCTCGTTTTCCCTTCAGAGTCCTTGCTTTAACTGCTCTCAACAATCTCATCATAATATTTGGGTTTTTTAATGTGTTTTATTTATCCCATTCTATAATTCATTTTTACAGGACCGTTTCCTGGCCTCTCTCTATCCTTTTGAATATAACAGGCTGTTTCATAAGACTGATATATGTAAACAAGCTCTGTTCTGATTGGCTAACCTCTATTGTTTCTTGTTCAAAAAGCAGTCCAGGCTACGACACTCTTTATAACATCAGTGTGAATGGGCGGGGCTAAACTACTGCAGTATAAATAGGTGGATATACATGAAAGAGTTGGTTTTGATGACATCACGGATTTACATATAAGGCCTGGGGAGCGTGTGATGTGTTTTTAAACTTGAAACAGGGTTTACGTACTCTTTTATTTGAAATGTAGTTTTCCATGACATTTCCATCCCTTTAAAGCCAAAGCCTTTTTTTCTGCTCCGTGTTAAAAGGACTCCTCTTCACCACCCAGAGCTTCTTCTCCCAGTTCCTTTTCAATCCCTGTCAGTTAATTAGCGCCCCTGCTTTTTGATTCTCAAGGTGAGCGTGAAGCAGAACAATGGCACAGAGAGAAAATGTCAACCTCTCTCTCTCTCTTTCTCCCCCCGCCTCTCGCTCCTTCGCTCCCTCTCTTTCTTTCTTTGCTAATAGAGTAGTATTCTAGCCAGGTTATTATGGCTCTCAGCCCCTTTCAGCCTGGTGAGCACATAATTACAGGTGCAGGCGTGGACTCGGTTCCATGGGTGCGCATTTTGCTTTTGTTCTACGTCTACTTCATATCTGTTGATGAGGCTATAAATATAAATTAGAAGTGGAGGACAAAATGTTAACGATCATTATCATAATCCTTTTTCTGTTTGTTCAATAACCATATTAATGCTCGTTCTTTGAGGCTATCTCACGGGATACATGACAATGATAGAATGGCACTATTAACTGTCTGAATGGGGAGGGGGAAGTCTAGCCATTCACTCACAACAACATGTTGGTAGAGATATCCAGCTAGCTATGTTCATATTTATTCTTTCATCAATGTATTATTGTAAGTATTCGGTTATTTTCTAGAATAAGCATTTTGTTTTCTTTAGGATCCAAATCCTGCTCAGTCTTAAAACTAAGTGTTGGGAACGGAATGCCTGAATTTTCTGCTGCCAACAGAAATGGTTCAGAATTTTATAGAAGCCAAATTTAACTACATTAATATACATGAAAAATCCTGAAAACTTGCTCCTGATGAGGTGTTGTCATGACTTCGCCTACACGGGACGAAATGTGCACATCTTTTAAATAGTGGTGGGAATTAAATGGCCCTCAACAAAAAGTGGTGGGGACATGTCCCCTCCGTCCCCAGTGTAAATGACACCTATGACTATCAAAATTGAATGAGATGGAGAAAGATATTGTAGTGAGATGGCCTTAGCTTGTAATTAACGTTGTCACTTACAGTTACTCTCAGCTGACTGTCAGAGCTTTGGCTGTGCTTAGATCTTCCAGCTACCATGTACTGTCACTCAATTCCAGTTGCTATTTATCTAATATATTCAGTTTGCATTACAGTTTGACTGTCTAAAACAACATATTCTTCCATCTCCTCTGTTTCCTGCCTGAATCTCTTTCGAGGTCTCCTAGACTTTCCATACAGTTGTCCTTGTTAATTTTACACAGCTTAATTCTTCCTATTCTCAGTCCACTTACATCCACTCTAGTCCAATTCCCCGGCCGTACTTGGAGAACATTTGCAATCAGCTGTGCACACTGTAAAATTCATGAATTTTGCACTCTGTTGGGGGAGTCGCGCTCTTGCTAATTGGCTCGCTGTTGAATGTAGCAAACGTAGCATTTGCTGGATTCACTTCATGCTGCTTTCATATTCTAGCACACCATTAGGCTCTGAATTTTTTTTTTTCCTTTTTTATTGCTGACAAGTTTCTGCAGGTTATTATATGAGGGTTCCGTGGTTTGAAAACATACAAGACATGACGCTAACGCTAATACCACTGAAATAATTCTGAACCTTAAAAGTCAAACCTGCACTCTCAGATACTACAAACTTTTTTTCAGATCATTTGATGAGGCTAATGTAACTAGGGTAATGTACTTGTTTATGGATATCAGTATTAGTCATGCCATATACATGAGTCTTGGCTGTACCATAGCGTGATGATTTAGGTATGCAGTTAGCATCATCCTAAAGAGAAATGCTACTAAGCTTCTGCATTAGCCTCGTTGCTCCAGTGTAAAAGTAGAGAAGCAAACTTGTCTCTGAACTGATGCCCTGGTCTTCCAGCTGTTTTATGAACACATCTGCTGGTCGTTTACGTCTAGTTCAGCGGTAGAGGTGGGGATGAACTGATAGCTCTTTTATTCTTCTTCTTTTTATTCTTTTATTCCTCCCTCCATCTTCTCTCTGCAGGTCCCAGCTCCTCCTGCTGTCCCAACACTCCAAGTTAGTTGGCATTCCTGCTGTGTTTCTGCTTATGTAGTGCTCTCAACCCGTTCTCTGCCTGTCTGTCTGTCTATTTATCCATCTTTCTAGCCGCTTCCTGCCTCTTAGCCATGATATTTGTCACCACTGCTCTGCCTCTGCTTTGTGTCACCCTACAGTCTGTTGCCTTTTTGTGCCTGGTGGTCATGTCAGACAGTTCCAGATGTCTTGGACTTAAAAGGATGCTCCAGCTTTTTTTTAGCCTCATCTCTTCCCAGGACATCTTTATCATCTGGTCGATTACCACGAACTGTGATTTCAACATGTTTTACTGTGCTTAGAAAAGAAAACCCACTGACTCCAAACTCTCTTACAATTTAATGACATCACAAGATATTCACTTATGTAGAACACACTCAAATTCTTCTATTAGACATTCCTAAATTATCATAAATTAGCAGCCCTCTATGCAGTGGACTAGAGTTCGATTCCCTGCTGAGGTATTCGCACCGCCCTTCACCAATTAGTCCTTGAACGCTACATATAGTACTGTATAAAAGTCTCGAGCTATGCCTCATTTCTTTCTATTTTTGCTTTGATTCACCTTGTTGGTGCAAAAATACTATTTTATTCCTGTCAGACTCTCTTATTTTTGGCATATTGAGGAGATTAAATGAAATAAGTGGGAACAAATGTTTTACTGACAGGCTGCAAAGTCCCTAAAGAAACAAGGAGCCTAGATAAAGGAGTTCCAACCACTCAGCATTCAGCACCACCAGTATACTGATCACCGCCTGATCATCTGGAATCATCTGCTCCTGTTTCTTCACTGGTTCAAGACTTCAGTTAAGGACTTTCATCTATACATCTATCAAATGTATAGATGTATGCTGTGAATTAGAGACATGAAAGAAGAACTTGAGGCAGTTCATTCCGAGTTCATTCTGTAAAGTGGGCGGGACTTTCCCAAGATGGATAAAACTTTATAAAGCTTTACTCTTTCTTCACAATGGCTGTAGTTTTGAATTTACAAATGCCCTTTCACGGAATGCTGCTTCCCGTTGACTTCTATTATAGGTGTTTAGAATTTTTTCGGTTCTTTTCTGAGCACAGGGAAATGTGCCAAAATTATTGTGTGGTTATCGTATGCTACAGATGTGGCAGATAAGGATTAGGCTGAAAACCTCATGAGTATTCACTTAATCCTTCGGAAATACGTGTCGGCCTGATGGACATGGGATGTTTGCAGCTGATGGCATGACAGGCGGTGCTGGAGGGCCGGTGTCCAACACAGATTGGAGATTTCTCTGCTCAAACACACCTGATTCAACTTATCTGCTAATTGCTGGATTTAGTGGGTGTGTTTGATAAGGGAATTAGCGAACTGCGCTGGACACCGGCCCCCCAGGACTGGCGTGGAACACCCCTGCCATAATAAACTACTCTGGCCTGTTTCTGTACTCCATCTCTCATATTTCACACTTCCAACTTGTAGCTTCTGGAAAGAGCAAATTCTAAACATGCAGTCTGTTTTCAATTCTTTTGACCTCGAAACAAATGGAAAAAGTGCAGGCTCTAACCTGTCGATACAGACTGTAAATGTAATAATGTAAATAATTGTAATTTTAATTGTGTAAGTAGTTTTTTTTAAGTATTATATATAACAATAGTATACAGTAATATATAACAGTATATAGTATATAACAGCAGTTTTAAAGCAGTAGCTGCTGTCCTGAGGCCTGCTGTCTCTCTAAAAGCTCTTTGAAGAGCCTGGCAGTGTCCATGGGGCCTGGTTTGTCCATATTTCAGTTCTTTGTACTGTAGCCATAAACCTTGTAATAGCAATGGCAAAATGTGGCCATAAACAACAAAACATGGCCATAAAACAAGGCAAAAACACACTTCTATGATAACACTAATTTCTGTTAGCACCCCTGTGGGATTCTAGTAGTTCGTTAGTTAACAGCATTTCACAAAAGCCATTCTACATTAGACATCTGGAGCTTGCAAACAGCATTCAATGATATTTAAAGCTCTGATGTTTAACCTTGTAGGTGGTGTTTCTAGAGTAACTTCTGTAGTAAACACTTCTAAAAGAAGAACTCTTCTAAAAGAAGCTCAATGTATGTAAATAACAACCTGGGGTAACTGATATAAAGCCCCCTCCCCCTTCCCAAAAAAGGGGCATCAGACAAAGGTTTAATATTTGGCATCCTCCTGGTTTGACCTTCTGTTAACAACTGATTATTTTGAGTCACTGTGGACAACAGTGCCATCTACAGGTCATAAGAAAAATATGAAGAGGCTCAGATGGGGCTGATTTACTTCTAGCCCAAGCTGTCGATCCACACAGCCTTTTTGCACTACATGTAGTGAAAAGGCCCTACATTTCTTCTACATTTGAACTACAATTCCCAGCTCCGCCTTCAGTGCTAGTTAAGGCCAGTCTGATCGGCCTTCGCAGGTAGGGGTGTGTCTAGAATGTCAAGATGGACTGGTGTGACTTTTTCCTTAATGAAATCGGTTGCACTACTTGTTAATTAAGCAGTGATTGGTTGATTCTGTCATTTACCTATTATGCTTCTGGTTAGTCTGACATGTTAAGACTTCAGTCCAACCCCTGATGACCTAACCAATGGGAGAGTTCACTAGCTATATCCAGATACCACAGAAAATCCGATTGGAAAATTTTTGTTGGCCGTATAACTCTATTTTTTCCAATCAAAAGATAATGAAGATAATGAACACCGATACTCTATTCCTGTTCTTTAGGATTCTATTAAATAAGGTTGAATGAAAATAAACCAATTCTAAACATGATTAGCTTTTCTCTGGAGGCCTAAAAGCTTCTCCAGTCCGACAAACGTGATTGTAAAATGTCTGCTCCAAGCAATATATGTCTGCTTGTTTATATGTACTGTGCCTTTGTTAGCCCCTCATTTTCTTCCTAAACATCCTCCTTTCCTCTCTGAAAAACATGATGCAAACTGTGATCTTCCTAAATCCAGTCAGGTGTGTGATCTTGCCAGGTTCAGAAGCTGAGGGAATTTGCTTTGGTAGATTTGGCCATAAATCATGTAATAACCTCAGACAAGGAGTGCAGAGTGAGTGTTTTAAGGGCAAGTCTGCCAGTTTGGAGCTGCAGTTTCAGAAGAACTATGGGTTTTTGGTGTTTGATTTTGTTAAAATCTGCCTTAAGGTAGCTAAAATTTGGTGCCTGACGTTTGCTTCTTTAGTTTTAGCACTGGAGCTACAATGCTGATGTTGCTAATAAGTTTTGGAAGCAGTGTGGACTTGTATGCTAAGGAACCAGGCGTCAGACACCAAACAGAAGGTAGAAAAGTGTGTAAATGGGATTTTGGGTCGAGTCTATTTCTTCAGCCATCCTGCTCTGCGATGGTTTTGTCCTCAGCAGCCAGGCATGTTGGCTTTAATGTGTGGGCATCACTGTTTATGTCCACCGTCCACCGCTTTCGCTCACATCCGCTACCTCCACCGCATGACGGCACCAGTACGTTCTGGCGTTTTGTTTTCTTTGGCTTTTTTCACTCTCTTTATCTCCTTGTCCTTTTTCCCCTTCAGCGGTTCCCTCACATTACACCTCGACATGTCTCCATGTCCTTCTCCAGCAGCTTCTCACTCATCACCGTGACTCCGCACGCTGACCCGAGCGAGTTCTTATCATTCACCTCTCTCTTTCTCCTTTCTCCTTTCTTCTCCTCCTCCAGGAATGAGGGAGCACCCACCCATCCCCGTGTGTGACCTGGCCGACCACATCGAGCGCCTCAAAGCCAACGACGGCCTTCGCTTCTCGCAGGAGTACGAGGTGAGATCAGAGATAAAGCTGGCGAGCAGAAAACGCAGTTGACGCCAACACTCTGTGATGCACTGAAATGAAAATCCCTCAGAAAACGAATTCTTATCTGAAACCAGATGGATTTTGGGACGCTCTGGGCTAAAAAAAAAAAAAAAGTGAGAATGAAAACCATGTTCCAATCTGTTTCCTGAATTTGTTTTTAAAATTGCTCAAACACTTTGTGTGTACTGTTAGATACTTTTTTTTTTTTAATTCATACGTCCAAGTGAAAAAATAACAGTTTGGTGAAAAAACACATTTGTACAATTCTTCACTTACTCTAAATGCTACAAGTCAATAGTCAAATACATCTTTTCTATAAATATACCCCTCTCAACCTGATTAAACCTTATCTGGCTCTTCATTAAGATGAAGCAGACTTGTAGATGTTGTTTAAAACACAGTAGGACGTAGCCGAACACCGTGGGCAACCTAATGGGACAACAGGGTCAGTTTTCACGGGTCACCTCAGGAGCAGCAGTGCTGCTCTAAATCAGTTTTTGTGGTCATTAATGACCGCTATATTTACTGAGGCATCTGATCCAATATCAGTCTTCCTTCTTTGAGAATACCAGCCTTGCTGTTTGTCTGAAAGCGTTGCCTGTAGTGGTGAAATTTCATTCCTTTCTTTTTTACAGCTCACAGTAAGTCATAATGTGTCCTAATCCACATCTACAAGTCTGCTTCGCCTTAATGAGGAGCTGGATGCAATTTGAGTGGACTGAGAGAAATTTTAGGTGTTTGCAGAACAGATTTGGGTGACTATTGACTTCTGTGTTTGGAAAATCCTTTAAGGGGTCTAGTGAAAGCTTGTTATTTTCGTTTCCATTTTTCAACATTTTTATTCTTTCAACTTTTATTTTTTGCGCTGTTTTTGGCTAATTACTGGCTGAGCTTTTCTCAGAGCATCCCTCCTGTCTGACCCAGTGTTTCATCATCATCAGCCTGGACGCCGGGTTGAGTCGGACCCTCTCCACATCTGAATCGCTGCTTGTAAAACAGCATTTTACGAGTATGTTGATGAGCTGAGGGAGAAGTCTCGGCGCCCGCCTGTCCGAGTGATCGCTTCGCCAGACGGTCCTGAGCTGTAGCTTCTGAAAGCCGGTTCAGGGAGGGTTTAGGCTCCTCTGGGGCTGACAATGAGGAGCACTTCAGTCTAGCCTCTTCTGTTTCCCAGCTTTGGTTCATAATTCAGTTGTTGATGTTGGATCTCCTGCCTTGTTTAGTCTGGCGTCGCGTTTGTTTGTTTGTTTGTTTGTTGTGTTTTGCCCGTTTTGAACACCTCGTTTATTCATGATACACCTTCTCTGAGCTGTTTCTAACACTGTTTTGACAAAAATGTTTTTTTTTACTGATATATGCCTGAATGTTGACCCTGGGGTCCGGATTATCACTGGTCAAGCTTTGCCTGTCTGTATTTTTCCTCCTAGCATTTTGAATAATGATGTGAATTGTTGTAGACATTGTAGTATTCTTTGTGTAGCTCACTGCTCTTCCTGCGAGCAAAATTTACTCTCTCTACCCCCTAGAAGTCCAGCTACTGATGCATTTAAATGCGTTTACTTGGAAGTGCTTGTAGTAACGCTCCTGACGAAATCGCTTTATATTTTCCTTTAAATGTCAGATGAATGTGGTGCAACAGGCTTTAACAGCAACACAAACATTCAAATGCTTATTAAAACAGGGAAGCATTTACTTACTGAGGGTTACTGGTGTTTATCACCATTATACTCTCAATTTCTTCAGGGGGACCACTTTATTTGAACGCTGTGGGCAGCCTTAGTGCACAACAGGGTCTGTTTTTACAAACCACAGCAATAGGAGGAGTGCTGAGTCAGTTTTGTGGCAGTGGCCATAATAATTACTGAGGAATCTGTTCCAAGATCAGTTCTTTGGCTTTCAGAATACCAGCCCTGGTCTGAAACAGCTGCCTGTAACAGTGAAACTGGACTTTTACAGCTCACAATAAGTCCTAAACCACATCTACAGGTCTGCAGGAAGAGCTGGATGTGGTTTGAGTGGGTTGAAAGAAGTTGTGGGGATGTATTTATGGATACAGTTTGAGACGGGCAAAGCTTTAATATGGTTTAATGTGTGAGTTTATGCATAAAACCGTGTATAAAACAGAAGAGGGCTACCTGAACAGCAGATGCATGTTTAAACTAGGGCTGTCAAAGTTAAATTATATGATTAATGTTAATATTTTTTACTGTTAACACTTGTGGCCCTTCGACACCTTTATGGTAGTGCTGCTCTGATCAGACCCAAGATTGTAGACCTCCCATTCAAATACAGCTTTTATTCAGTTTTCATAAATCAGCAAGCAGCAAATGTACAAACACTACAGCAAAATGGACCATCAGTTCTTCTCCAGTGTGTGTATATATATATATATATGTGTGTGTGTGTGTGTGTGTGT
>JBBPCX010069236.1:0-11515 GCA_037974365.1 Hydrocynus forskahlii
AAAATTTCACAAATCATGTTTCCAGGGGAGCTCATGTCACCACTAGGGGAGCTATAGCTCCCCCTGCTCCCTGCTAGTTCGCACCCTGGGTACTCCACCTGCTGTGTGGAGCAGGTGGGTTTTCATTTTCTTTTCTTTTCTGTTCCTTTCATTGGAGTATCCTGTTGTCGGTGGTCTGTGGAGCGGAGGTACCATCCTGGAGCCTACCCTTCACTACAAGAACCGAAGGAGAGACTACATGGGCAGAACTTACGATGAAGATGGTGTAAGGCAAGTGTGTAGTGTGAATGCTCAAATATGTACTGCCTTGAATACAGTGTGTGCACAATTATACAAGTGAGTATTTTGACCATATAATTTACATGCATACATTCCCACTCAAAGCTGAATAAACTTGAATGCTTATTGGATTTAAGCATCTCAGGGGCCTGTACTACAAAGCACATTTAACTAACTCTGACTTGCAAACTCGTGTTTGACTAATCGAGGTTAGGTGGCGACGCCAGATAAGATGTTGATTAGTTGAGTCAGAGTTAACTTAACACGGTCTGTGTGTGGAGTGCATTTTACAGCCCAAGTCATGGTTTCAAATCACGGTGCGATCACTGTACTTCATGGAGGAAGAATGTATGATCATCATGCAAGGCTATGGGGAGCACAAATCAGTGCTGCAGTGCAAGCCCAACACCACAGCAGCCAACAAAGGCACGCAGGCTTGTTGGCAACGTATTGCTGGCTGAGTAAATGCATAAGTACATGTTCTTAATTGAGTATTATTTATTAGACTATTTAAATGTTGTCTGAAATTAATAAAACACATAAATATAGAGGTATATAGATGCGTCACATATCAGAAGTGGGCCTTTTAATTAATTTAAATAGGTTCCTCAGTATGTAATCCTGTGTCAAAAATAACTGTATTAACATTTCAGTTGCAATAGCGTACCTGGCTGCAAATAAAGATGTAATATAGAAACATCATTTCAAGTGGTAGGCTCATGTATTAATAAGTGAGTTAAGTGAAAGTGATCATTCTGTCATACGTGAACACACCACAGCACACAGTGTGAACAGCATGAAATTCTTCCTCTGTATTTAACCCATTCACCAAGTGAAGCAGCAGGCAGTCAGGAACACAGCCCCCGGGGAGCAGTGTGTGGGGAAGGTACCTTGCTCAGGATACCTCAGAGGTGCTTAGCAGTCTTGGGAATCGAACCCACGATCGCAGGGTGAATGTCCTAACCACTATGCTACCAGCTGCCCCAATGCATTAGTTAATGCATTAATATTTCTACTCATTATGAGAGATGTAGTGTGTCTAGTCTCCAGTTAATGGCTTGTTTTACAGTCAGTAAGAAAAAGGTTGGTGTGAAGATGACAGGTGGAGGGTCTTCTGAAGTTTTCATGCCTGCAGAGGAGTTGGCTTTGGCCAACAATAGAAGAAGGCACATTATGGAGGGGTCGAGGGAGGTGTCCAGGTGGACCCAGGTGGCAGGAACGTCCACCCTTTATGTTCAGGGTAATATCACAATCACTAAGTACAGTGTGTGCATTTGTGCAATCATGACATTCCATTTCATGTGTTGTGTTCAGTGGAGGAGGATTATATTGAGCTGCTCCAGCCACCTACGGAGCCCAACATCTCCTGTGATCCTGAAGTACAGGTGAGTGTGCCAATGACTGTTTCACTGAGTGTGAACCATGTTGATGTGACATGCCAAATGTACTCCTTTAATTTTGAGGACTGCTGATTCTCCTTTTGTGCCTAAGTAGGCTGAAGCAGATGATGTGCGCAGCTTGTACAAGCACATGGTTGACTGCGCTAAAAACAAAAATTGAGAAGCTCTAGCATGAAAAGAAGGTATTGCCATATGTTCACCAGTCTTTCATCAATGTGTGTGCCATCGCTGAATTTTCACTTTCATTTACAGGAATGGGAGCAAATAAACAAATAAAGACATGACAAAGTTTCAGTGTGTTCATAGTCTGTATCTTTTTTTTCAATAAGTGAAAAACTGCTGGGTACGTTGCCGGGACCATCTTCAAAGACCCCGCAGGAATGCGAACAGGAATGCGAACTCACCCACCACTTGAAAATTACAGGAATAAGCTCGCATTCTAGGGGCACCAACACGTGCCCCATCTTCCACCCAACGAATGGCTTCACTGCGTGTAGCAAGGAAAGATGACTTAAGTTCTCGTCGCAATGACCCATCTCGCACATGCACAATAAATTGATCGCATACCAGGACATCTGGATCGGGAATACCTTGAGGGTTACAGCGCTTTATAGCCTCCATCAAGGACAATAAGGCTTGTGAGTATTCTCAAATTGATTCCCTCTCTTGCTGTTTACGTTGAAAAATTAGTTTCTGTAAAAAAAATAAAGGATTGCAAACACTCATAAGTCTCACTCAGAATTGACAGTATCCGGTCAGGGTCACCTCGGTCAACAGGACAGTGGAACCTAATCTAATTTTTGGCCTCCCTATCAAGCAACTCATACAGGAATAAGGCTTGCTCAGCCCGGGAAATATATCGTACTTCCAAAGACCGACAAGCCTGCTCAACCCACTCTTCTATGGACAGGATATCAGTACTAGGACATTTTCTCTCCCTGGGTAAATATACATAACGTTCTGGCCTTTCAGTTGTTACTGAGGTGTGGGCCACACTAGGCCTTACTGGGCTAGCCCCTGTTGCACCCTGCCCTACAGGACTAGCCCTTAATCTGTCATTATCAGTCTGCACTTGTTGGACACGTTCTGTTGACTGCTTGAGCTGTTCTTCCATACTTAAACCCTCAGTAGACATGGTTCTAAATATAAGGACAAGCGCTCTTGCACCCCCCAAAAAAAATCTATAATAAACAACTAAAATATATAACTAGGGCTGAAACGATTATTCAAGTAACTCGTATAATTTGATTACAAAAAATGAGACTTCATTTAATTTATGTCACCAAAGTCCATCTATTTAAAATGTCTCTGCTATCGGATCACTCCTGCTTTGTAGACTACTGCGCACCTCTGGTATCATTGTTTCACACAGACTGTTCGGTCTACAATGTCATCAGCCCACAGATGAGAGACCACTGGTCTGATAAACGATAAGTTTCACTATGGAGTTTGGCGAGCACCTTCTCTGTACGGAGTGTGGCATGTTTAGTTCAGCCCAGCCCCTCTCTCCGTCACTAGCACTAGCGTGAAGTTTACTTGTGTGAAGCGTACGTTAGTTACATACGAGGAGGAGGAACGCATCCGGACTTTAACTAAGGATCGGAGACCTATCAGCCCGTGGAGCTTGGTACGCCTGAGTGCTTGCCCCACGTAGCAACGCCGCATGGAGTGCGGAGGTTTGCATTCCTGTTACTCTGGTTCCCCGGGAAGAAGAGCTTCATGCTTGGTCTTGTTGGAAAGGTCTTCTGGAGACCTGTCAGCCTGTGGAGTTTGAAGTGGCTGAGTGCTTGTCCTGCAGAACAATGTGGTTCAGAAAGTCTGTGCTCATTTTAAGAGGCCTTTCATGTTGCATAACACACTATTGATATAGTCAGGGGTGCACATAACTGGTACACAGTTATGCATGCACAACAAAAATTAGGAATGCGTAGTAACACTTGACCATGACGTTATCAACACCACTATCTCATTTCATCTTACATGCGTTGTTTGCCACCAACTAAATGTCCAAAAGACAACAGACATTAAGCTGCTTCTTTGGTGTTTCACCACCAGATAAGAAACATCAACCGGAGCCAGAGCCAAAAAAAATACTTTCTTCGGAAAAATGGCTCCAAGATGTGCCGAGGCTTGAAGCTAACAATGAGCGCATTGAAATGTGGTGCAAGATTTGCCACTCGCATCCACATCTAGCAGACAAATAATATGCGTTTTATAAAGGCTCAAAGAATTTTAACCATCCTTTATTTGACAAACATGAAAAGAGCAAGGAGCACATGAATGTGGCGCAAGTCATTGCAGTCGCCCAATATCCAGTCGCCCACTTAACAGATGGCAAGACAAGCTAAAAGAAGAACAGCGGCAAGCTCTGTTTAATATTTTTCTCCTTGCCTTCCATAAAGCTAAACACGCACATCCCATGTCTTCATATTCGGAGGATATTCTTTTACTGAAGCAGCTAGGAGTAAATGTCAGAGGTGTATATAACTAATGTGAAGGGGGCACACGAATCGTGCAGAGCATCGCTCACACCATCACCGTGGAGTCCAAATTGCAGTCAGCCAAATTTTGGGGGCTGCTTTTCGATGGATCTGAGGACATCACAAAAACTGAGCAGGAAATCATTCACATTGTGTCTGTGTTCAGCAACGGAGAGTTTACCTCAGACTTTCTTGGACTGATCGAACTGGGTCCTGATCGAACCGCGCAGGCCATAACAGATGGACTTGTGAGACGTTTCCAGAACACAGGCTGGGATGACTGAGCAACAAAGTTGGTCGCTGTGTGCACAGACGGGGCCACTGTCAATGTCGGTATGTACATTGGCGTTGTGCCAAAACTCCAGCAACTTGCTGCAGTTGGAGACTCCCTTGTGCACATTCTGTGCACGACACACACACTGGAGAATTGCTTAAAATCAGCTGATTGCAACGTTCCTTACTGTGAGACATTTAATAGCTCCGTGGTCAAGCTGCTGCAGTTTTATTTGCAAAAAGGTAGAGCAAAAAATAGCTGCACCGAAGAAGCTGTGTGAAGAAAATGGGATCCGCTTTGTGAAACTGGGTAAGTTTCATAATATCAAGTGGTGTGCATGGAGGCATGAAACACTGTTAAAAATATCAAGACTATTGCCAGCCATTAAAATGCAACTGGCTGCGAGTGATTACAGTGACTTGCAGCATATCTGTTCAGAGCGTTTTCAATGCTTTCTGTCAAACATGCTTGACAGTGGCAACATTTTAAAGACCACATTCATTAGGTTTCAGAAGGAAAAGCTGATTATTGGCTGATTATTGTAAGGATGACCTCATAGTGGCCATTGAACAGTTCACCCTTCTGCTTGATAGTGAAGGCCACTACAGGGCACACACTGTTTCTAATGCTGATGCTGACAGAGACAAGACAAACTTACTCAGGGGGGTTAATTGAAGAGTTTGAAATCAGATATGACTCCCTCAAGTTATGTGATCATTTCTTAGTATTGGATCCTTCAGCATAACCTCAGAAAAAGCAAGACCTCCACAGTTTTGGAAACACAACCGTTTGCAGCATTCTCAAGAAATATGAGGCCACCTTGCAACTTGACAAAGACCACTGTGACAGAATGGATGTGCTTAAAGCAGGCAGGAAAACACCCGGGAGCCTCTTCTGTGTATGACTTGGTCCAAATAGTAAATACAAGTAACCTAGATGCTTCCACCAACATCAAAAAGGTGGTTAAGCTGTCTCTTACACTGCCTTTAAGCAGGGCAGCTTGTGAGAGGGGATTCTCCATAAAAAAAACAAGTACAGATCTCGTCTGTCACACGCTCATCTCTCAGCCCTGATGCACATTCACCTGTCAAAGCAGACCACAGAGACATTTGACCCAAAGCCAGCTGTTGACCTGTGGATGGAAACCGTTAATCAGAGGTCAGTGGGGGCAACACTGAGGAGGACAGTGAGGAAGA
The DNA here is from genome assembly GCA_037974365.1 of Hydrocynus forskahlii. NCBI lineage: Eukaryota > Metazoa > Chordata > Actinopteri > Characiformes > Alestidae > Hydrocynus > Hydrocynus forskahlii. Next base: position 5,630 of record JBBPCX010069236.1, read on the forward strand.
CTGCACTTATTAAGACCACACTACGTATGGGGTGAGTACCACTACGTATGGGGTGAGTACCATCTCCTGGTACTCACCTTAGTAGCTCACTAAAAATGTTATGAGCACCCCTGGATATAGTGGTTTAAAAACACAAAAGTATGATCTATGCAATTACTCGATTAATCGTTGAAAAAATCGACAGAACACTTCCGAATTCCGAAAATATTCGATAGTTGCAGCCCTATATATAACTTTACTGGATAACAGATACCCTCTCAACAATGAAGAGCAGGCCCACTTAGCCTGTACTCACTTTAGTATACCGTTGGGTGAAGAGTCTTTCATCGAACAGAGGTAACCACTGTTTTTCCCAAGTACACAACTAAGACAACATACATCAAGTAAATGATGAGCTCTATAAAATCAACAGCTGTATCCAAGTTTGGTCCTGCCGACTACGCCAAATGTGGCCTCTACTACATTGGCTAGGTAGTGACTACACCACTCCCAATTATAAGGGTGGGAAGGCCCTCATGCTGTATTCCACAACTTGTCTCCCCACAGGTCTCCAGACAATGACAACCTATACAGGACTCAGCTGTGTTAAACTTTTTTTTTGCCAAGAATGTGTGAACATTCTCAGGGGAATACGTGTGCACAATTCGGCCACTATTACTGTGCAGAATTGTGACTACTTTTCCCATTTCACATTAGATCTGTTAAAGTAAGAAACAATTTACAAAAACATTTGTCATTTAATCAGTGACCGATACAGCCATGCTCTTCAATAATAAGCTTTCCATTCATGGAATCTCAGTTTTTTGATCTGTTCAACTTTTTGTGCTGCCGCAACTAAAGCCTCCCAGACACTGTTCAGAGGGGTGTATGGTTTTCCATCCCCATAAATCTCCAATTTAAGAAGGACCCACAAGTTCTCAATAGGGTTTAGGTCCGGTGTGGGAGGGGGCCATGTCATTATTTCATCTTGTATGCCTTAACTGGCTAGCCATGCATTGGAGATTGTCCTGCATAAAAATAATTGTCTTCTTGTAAGATGCAGACTATTTCCTGTACCTCTGCTTGAAACAACTATTCCAACTAACTCATCTTTTAAAAATACCAGCCCACACTATTATCCCACCACCACCTTGCTGGCATCAAAAGGGAGTTCTCTGCCCATTACTGATCTAGCTGCAGGCCTGTTCAAGAGTCACTTTCCTCTCATTAGCCTGTAAAACTGAAAAATCTGTATTTCTTGGCCCAGTCTTGACATTTCAACTTGCGTGTGTGTGTTCAGTGGTGGTCAGGTTTCAGCCTTCCTTACCATTGCCACATCTCTGAGCACTGAACATCTTGTACTTCTGGCCATTCCAGGTAGGTTGCAGTTCCAGAATATGGTGGAACTGGAGGATAATGGGTTTCTGGTAGCTTCACATTTGATTCTTAAATCTTTGGCAGTAAATTAGCATCTTTTTTTTTCCTCAACACGTTTCTTGTCACCCCTGTGGACCATTTGCAAAAAAAGTTTGATGGTTCTGTGATCACGACCAAATATTTTAGCAATTTTAGTGCTGCATCTCTCTCAAAGACTTTACCAATTTGTGACTTTTTGCCCATTTTGCCTGATAAAGCTGCCTAGTAATTATGTACACCTTGATATAGGGTGTTGATATGTCCTTAGGCGACACGATCCCACGTTTCACAAATACACATCACCTGAGATGCTTAAATCCAATAAGCATTCAAGTTTATACAGCTTGGAGTGGGAATATATACATGTAAATTATATGGTCAAAATACTCATTTGCATAATTGTGCACACAGTGTACTCAAGGCAGTACATATATTGAGCACTACACACTTGCCTTACACCATCTTCAGTTTAAGAAGTTCAGTGGGGTTTTGGACAAACTTGGAGACGTAAGGATGTACCATGACCTGTAATGCCAGGGCCCACAAACAGGTCAGAGTACACTAGACCGTGACAATACATGAAATGTCTCTTAGCTGTGAACTAAATTTATGTCTGACATTTAGCAGAGGCTCTTATCTAGAGTGACTTTTTCTTCCTTCTCTGGGAAGGATTGCACAGTTGGCAATAGGTCAGAGGTCAAACTGTTCTTGAGGTAAGAATGTTAAAGAAGTGCTGATTTTTCCCAACTCCAAATTATAATGGGTGAATGAAAGCCAAATCTTGTTTGCTAAGCAGGTTGTCATGACCAGCAGCTGAATGAAGGATCTAGTGCTTTTCATGAACCTAAGAGGAATGTTGTTAAAAGCCTCATGCATTGACTTAATTCAGGCATGTTCAAAGCCCGGCCCATGGGGCAATCACGGCCCACTGCCAGATTTCATTTGCCCCACAGTTTTGGGCTTATAATGTGTTATTTATGGCTCGCTAGCTCTATCAGAATATACGAATCATAAAATTTTAAAAGTGTAAAGTGTTATGCTATCTGGCTCCGCATCTATGCCGCAAACCCTTCTCCACTCATTTATGCCATGGTGACTGCAAGGAATTAGTGTCAGCAGGTTATCTGTTTCTTGATCAATCTGAAATGGAGTATTTTGAACAGTAACATCTGTCATTATTAACAGTGAAAAGCCTAAAGCACACTGATGAACTTGGATTTGTGGCACTTATTTTATTAAACTCTTGAATAAGATTTGGTTATAACTGATGATGTTATGTACCTGTAGATGTGACACAACATATTGCTTTCTGAAAGATCTTGTAAAAGACAAGGGCAAAATTCACTTGTTTTAAACTTTAATGATAACAGCATTACTTATAACTCCTGTTTTAAATGCTCATGAGGCAAAGATATTGATAAAACTAATGGAAATTTAAGGTATTCTGTTTTAGTTATCTGACTCTCCAGATATGAAAGTAAGGCAGAATTGTGTTGTTAGAGTTGTTCACGTCTGCCTGAGTGGCTTGTATTTGGTTACATTGCCATTTGAAAAATAAAGGTAATTGTGACAATGAAAATGGTTTTATAACAGTGTGTATTTTCATGTAACTTTTGTGGTTAAAAATGTCCCCGGCATCTTCACTTCTTTGCAAAATGTCAGTACACCCCTGGCTTAGACAGTAGCACCATTCTGTGAACCTCTTGACAAATGCAGATCTATCAGCTATTGAACACAGTACATGTCTGTAAGCTCTGGTTTGTCTAAAAACCTGTATTGTTTTGCTATTAATTAAAAATACAGAAAGATAAATACAGGTTTAGTAATTTCTATGATTCAAGGAAATATGTTGTAGGACCTATGATCTGTGCTCAGATGTAATGTATTTTTAAATGTATTAATATTGGTGGTTCTTATGCACAGCATCTCTAAAGATTGATGCAACATCCATGCATTATCTTGTGTTGTAAGCCACCAATTGTCTTTTTATGGGCCATAATGTTACAGCAGGATGGAGTTACGGGCTCAGTCCCATGAGCAATGTGGAGGGAGAGTTTTCTCAGGAGGAGGGTTAAAAATATCTGAAAAGGTGGCATAAGCAGGAGATATATCAATAGTCACTGTCATTAAAGGGCTTTCTACAGTGGTGGAAGTTAAAGGACGGATCATGCACTCCTTTTTACACCTGGGGCTCCATGACTGGATCTCTCTCTCAGCCCAGGAAATAAGAGGGTCATGATTAACACTACTGGATCTGGGGGAGACGTAATAATAAAATAAGAGAGACTTTCATGATGCAAAGCTCCAACTTGCAATTTTATTGGGGTCGTTTGATGTGTAATGTACCCTGTGCCAAGGGGTCACCCATCCAAGCCGTGTACTGGGAGTGGTGTGTTGAATGGCAGAAAAGGTTCTCCGAGTTGTTCAGCCAAGTTGCAGTCCAAGCAGCAGCTCCTGAATCAACTAATGCTGTGGCAGACACAGACAGAGAATTGATTGAAAGTATAACAGGTACAGTGAATTGTTCAGCAGTGAAGAGAGTGAAATTTGAAATGACTACCTGTTTCTTTGAAGGACGTGAGGGAAAAGAAGAAAGAAGATGCCCCAATTGACCTCAATTACAAACACAAACAGTCCTGCAGGGGGCGCAGTCGCTCCACGGACGACAGGGGTGCTCTGCCAAGCTGCATCGGCTCAGGCTCTGACACAGAGTGGTCTGCATGGGCGTGGTCACCGGCTGTAGGGGAGGAGCGATCGTTGCTGGGCGATGACGCTGTTGCAGGAGCCGATCTACAGCTATGGCGGTCTGAATGTATTGCTCCAGAGCTGTGACATCTCCTCGACAGGCCAGCTCAGTCTGGAGATCTCGATTTAGTCCGCGCCAGAGGATAGTTAGCAGTGCTGCGTTGCTCGAACCGCGGCTAAGGTATGAAACTCGAGCGCAAAATCAGCAGCAGACCGGGATCCTTAGCGTAAGTCATACAGCTGGTCACTGACGGATTTTCCGGACAGTGGATAGTCGAAGACACAGCAAAATGCCTCGACAAAGGACTGTTGGAGTTCAAGCACAGGGTTTTGGTGGTACACAATGCCGTAGCCCACTCACGAGCCTTTCCGGTGAGTAGAGAGATCATAAAGTGCACCCGGTCATGGTCTGTCTGAAATTTTCTGGGTCGGTGCTTCATATACAAGAAACATTGCATTAAAAAAACATGGCAGTGAGCAGGATCTCCTCTGAAAAGTTCAGGCAACCCGAGTTTCAGTTCACTAGCGGGAGGTGGGGACGAGGCCGCTGCTGCCTCAGGCTGTGGTGGAGCAGTGGGCTGCTGAAAGGACATGACCTCTTGGGCTAGGTCCCCAATGGCTTGCAATTATCCTGCCAAGATCTCTCAAAGCTCTGCTGAATCCATTTTTCAGGCGAAGTATTCTGTAATTAACACGGGGATGAACACTGGAGCGGGTTGTGTAGTCTCTCCTGACTGGGACTCCACCTCATAAATCATCAGAACACCGGCAAGGTCAACACTCCAGGTGGCAGTGAGAGGGCCTTCCTGCAAAGCAGCGTGAGGCTGAGGTTTCTTTGATGCACACATCTTTATCTGTGACTATCTGCCTTTTCTCTGTATTTCCCCCCTTGTCTCCACAGGCAGTGAGCAGCCTCACTACTAGCAGCTTCACAAGCGTGGAGTATCTGTACTGTTGCAAGTAGGCTTGAAAACATCTCGTAACTCGGCGCAGCAGCCGAGTCCCCCTTCCCTATCTAGAGCGTGGATTCCTAATGGAGTGAAGGTCCTCCAGGAACAGCCCTGCAGTAGTATTGTTTTTGTTTGGAGCTCTGCAAGCTCAGACTCTCAATTTGCGTTCATTAAAACTCCTTTTAAGAAAGCTGGTTCCTGCAATTATGTCCTTCTAGCATGCCCGACATGACAATAATCAACATTACAGACTTTCAACATCTTTTATTTAATAACTGTTTTTACACTGTCCACGTGTAGTAATAGTCACAGCCATTAAAAATATGGAGTAATATGCTGAGAGGAAAAAATGCTTCAACAAAAACAATGACAGAACTAAATCCGTCTATAAGGTGCAGTTAAAACAATGTACATACAAGCACGAGTATTCTAATTAATTATGCTTCCTTGTTGAAAAATGCTACCGTAGTGGAAATCGACAGAGTCTATTCATGCCACCCTATTGAAAAATTCTACCTTAAAGTTCATACAGTTTAAAAAGTTAGTTCATTACACTGATACTGATGAGCTGTAGGCAAATAATATGCATAATCGGAGAAAAATATATTATGTAAAAAATATATTTTATAAGCAGACTATCGATTCATGCTACCCTGTCGAAAAATGCTCCCTTGAAGTTCATACAGTCACTTTAGCACTGATAACACAGGTCAACAGGTCAAAATCATCAGAGATAAGTTTATGTGGGTTTTGTAGTGTTTTTCATGTTGATTTCAAATCTGTGTTTAGTTTTTCC
>JBBPCX010069238.1:0-11514 GCA_037974365.1 Hydrocynus forskahlii
ATAAATTAATGAATTTTATTATTATTATTAATAATAATAATAATAACAATAATAATAATAATAATAATAATAATAATGATGATGATGATGATGATAATAATAATAATACAAATAATAATAATCATTATCATAATCATAATAATAGTGTTATTGTTATTATACCCTTGTTAAACTATGACCTTGCTTAGTCAAAACACCAGCAGAGTCCCTTCTGGAGCTGTGATTAGTCAGGATATTCACAGCAAACACTGAAAAAGAGTGGGATTGGTTAGAAGGCTCATTTGCATCCAGCAGTCTTCTGCCACACTAATACTAAATCTATGGCAATCACGTATAGACTGCAATGCAGTGGTGTGTATGAGAGGCATTTTTTCAGAATTAGCCCATATACACTGTCCTTCATTGTGCCTGATCTGTTAGTCGTGTGGATCCACACAATTGTCAGTTCTGATAATATAATACTGAGGCTATGGGCTGTGGATCAGGTAAAAATCAAAGAAAGCAGTTCAATAATGGTTAATACTGTTCATATGATCAACACAGTCATTCTGACAGACGGTAATTCACTACAGGAAACATAGGAGGTGATATAGCATTTACAGTTTATTTTCACCAAGCAGGAAGCAATGGCTCTCCACCAGTAGCAGCATCACTACTGCTACTGGAAGGGCAAATTTGTGGATGAGTGGCCAGATCCTTGAATTGATCTCTTGCCATCACAGGGAGGCTATAACAGATGAAGTAGTAATCATGACCATGAGGCATCTGCCGAGCAACGGACTAGAACAATCTAGTTAATGCCTGTGCCACTTTCAGAGTTTCTTGACTGCTTGTGGTTACAGTATTTATCAAGTTTATTAATGCTTTACAATTCGTGTAATTATTCATTTAACTGCAATTCTGATGGCCAATAATGACAAACAAAACATGTCCAAATGTGTCATTTGCATGTTTAGCAAAAATTCCTTTTTTATTTAATAAATTTTATAATTCAAAACACATTTGAGTAGTCATAGTGGGTGGACCATTTGGCAAAAGTGGGTGGTTCCTGTTGGGCCCACCACTACTGACTGTAACACAACTAAACTGGATGGTGGTGGCAGCGAATGGAGAGGAACAGAAAAGAAGAAGGCAGAAGGGTTAGATTAGTGAAGATAAAGAATTGTTGTTGTTAAATATGTAAATAATTATTAGTTGCAGCCTTATTATTTGCACGTATTATAATAAGCTAATATAAACATGCAGGTAAGCTTACCTTTTAGCCTGAACTTGCTTTGTCTGCTTTGGGAGTCTGGTAAGGAATCGCTTCAAACTCTGAGCTGTCCCTTTTCTGCTGGAGGAAAAGATTAAGAAACCCCAGAGAACGTGTTTCCCCAGAGGAAAGGAAAAATAAGATCTCCTCTTTGTCCAGCCTTTTTCACCAAGACATATCCTAGCTCAGTTTAACATGAGATTTTGAACATTTTCTCCCACTTCTTAAATTTAGCCTCTGAGAAAGAGCTTCCTCTAATCGCTGATCCCAATTTAAGATCTTCAAATACTCTTTCTTTTCTCTCCCTGCTCTGATCTTTATTTGTCTCAGATCATCAGATCTTCAGAAAACCATAAGATCCAAAACAAACCTTGGCTGGCTCATATATGAGTATTTACAACATCTGAGATTGTCTTAGTGATCAAATTCAAGTCTGAACTACCAAAGTCTGGGAGTTTTGAGATCCATAAGGTTGTTAAAGAGAAGAAAACTGAGAAAAGCAAAGGAGTTGATTTGATCTTAAGTTGCTTTTTCTTTGCTCTTTATTTCTCCTAAAGGTGGGGGTTTAGAAGAAATAAGTCCGACTTCGATAGTCTCTAAATAAGATGATTTATTTCTGATGAGACATAGAAAAGGCCTTGAAACCCTAAAGCGGCCCTAGCTGAGCTCTGTTTGTGGTGAGTGAAATTAAGTGCACTTCTTCCAGTTTTGGGTCAAACTCAAAGGCGTAATTTTGTTTCGGTGTGTTGTTTTCCTTCCTCTTGACTCCAAAACACTGGTTGCCCTTTTCAGTTTTCAGTTTAACATCAGCTCTGTCCTTCTCAATCTCTCTTTATAAGGATGCACACTGTCCCCTAATGGTGGGAAGAGCAACTGCAACCAGAGGACAGCATTTGGGCCTCCCAGAAGTCATGGCCTGTGTGTCCGGTTCTTTTACTCTTCCTCTGACCACAGTGACCTGTTTGAAGGCCATTGCTTTGAAACATCACAGAAACGGTCACTTGAAAATGTATAAAACATGGGTAAATATAGTAAAAAACAATGTTTTTTAAGTCACCCGTGCTAGTCACCATTGACAAAAATGATGCAAGAATTTCATCAGTATAGTTTGACAGATATGACAGTGTGGCCTGTAAAAAAAAACTGAGAAAAAGTCGGTAAGTTCCTAAATGTAGCAGCTCCTAGCTGCCTGTCATAAATGAGTGGACAGACAGTGGGGCAGAAGGGCCTACAGGGGACCCTCTGCTTGAAGAATGAGATTCAACTCAACGCACACCTTGCATTCTGTGCACTGAAACACTAGCTTGTTAGCAACTGTGACATCTAAGAACTGTCAAATGTTCAAAAAAGAGAGAGAAAGAAATAAAAGAATAATCTATAGTATATGGATCAACACTGTTGGAGGTTGACTCACTGCTCTTAAAACAACCAACAGTTATGATCAGTTTGGAATAATTACCTGTTTCAGAGAGTGTTTAGAAGTGAGGCAGAATTGTTCGCAGTGGTGGTGAATGGAACCAGACATCAGCTCAGCTCACAGAAAGTTCTTACATTAAATGGTTATGAAGATGCTGCCTGATGCCTGAGACATAGTTTTACCACGGTTTTGAGAAGCTTTTGGCCTAAAAATAATTCAGTTCATGGTGGAGGGATACATGCAAGGTGCTGTGAGGTAATAGACCCCAAAGGAAACTGATGTAGTTCAGATTTTCCATCATAAGAATTTCACCCAGAGACACGTGTAGGTTCACTGGTGGGTTTGTTTAATAAATAGAAGGACTATATTAGTGTTATAAACAAGATGCGTGGTTCCATTCACATCCACTGTTTGTCTACAGTGAAAAATTTTGCACCAAACCCACTTTCACTGTTTACATCTTGAACCCCGGATTATGGAGGAGTTTTAGGAAAGTCAGTGCATTGTTAATGCATTGGTAATTATTGAACCCAGTAGAAAAATTGCAGAAAGGGTGTAAAGTGCAGAAGAAGTGGAGACGTTTTAGTATGATTTGAATTTGTTGCTGAGTTTTTTGCCATTTTTTAACATTAAGACAAACAGAAGAAGGGGAATTGCAGCTTCAACCTGAATGTTAATTGAATGTAAATCACACTTGTATATGTCATTGGCTATATTGCAGGATGTTAAGATAATACTTTATGCAAATGATTCTGTAGTGCAAAATGAATGTATGGCAGAGTGATGAGAGAGAGAGAGAGAGAGAGAGAGAGAGAGAGAGAGATTCATTTCTCAGCCATCACCTAGCCTTAGTCATTTCTCAGCCATCACAGCACTTTATGAGTCTTTAATTCAGACTGGGAACAATATAGTCTGTGTCAGTGTAGCCAATTTAGTGGGTTTGTTGCCAGATATAGGGACCTTTTGACCTTCCTTGGCCACTAAAAATTATATTTAATGACTAGCGACAAATCTGGTGACTTCCTATGTTCTGTTTCCTAGGTGTCAGCACGACCTATAATGTGGAATCAGCTGCTGTAGATGCACAGAACATCTATCGAAATTTTCTACAGATCTAACAGATACTACATGTCTGGTCCAAATGATCTTGTTCATTTTGGTCAGCTGATCGAAGCAAAATGTTCAATCAGTTCATAGTTAGTTAGCCATATAAACAACAACATAAATGACCCCTATGCCGCCCCCACCCCCAATCCAACCAGCAACCCTACAAAGATAAGATGAGATAAGATAAATCTTTATTGTCATTGTCACTTTTCCAAGGAAAAACGAAATTTAAGGTGCAGTCAACTCGGTGTGAGGCATATAGCTACATGAATAAAATAAGACAGACATAAATAACAATAGTAGAAATAGTAGTATATTACTATACTACTATTATACAACTATTATACAACGATACTACTAAACACCCAACCAGCAAGAACATGATCCCAAATCACACTTCTAATCTTTACATTCTACAAAATTGCTTGATGTATGCAAATTACACATGGTTACACAAGGAGCACCTTGGTGACTAACTGTGCCTCTCGTTTCTGCTTATTTATCTCTTCTTCCCCATCCCCCCCCACCTCCTCCCTTACTTTGCCTTAACTTAAGACTTTTCTTTGACAGGCGTTGTTTAGGTGTACTTAGCCTGCAGTAACTTGGTTGAATAATGGACGTTGATTTAAGTTTAGCTTTACAGGAACAGATTTTAAGGACCAGATGAGGACTACTTGAGCACTGATGTACGTCGCTCTGGATAAGAGCATCAGCTAAATGCTGTAAATTTAAATGTAAATGTTATGCCATCACTACGCAGCCTAGCGACTTTGACCAATATTAAGAAAAGCAAACAGTGATTGCTGGTGAGATTTTTTTTTGGCAACACCGTAGTGTGTGTGAGAGACTGCTCCACGCTTGTTGCAGCCTTGGGCTCGCAGGCCGAGCATAGCCTGGGAAATTGGCCGGTTAAAATAGGCTCCTGTTTTGGGCGGCAGGCACAAGGCTTGGCCCTCTCATTACATCGGATGGAAACTCCGTGCAGACTGTGCTGACTGTGGCGTGTCTCTCAACAGCCTGGCAGGAAATCACTCTCATTTACCCACAAGCCTCGCCGCGTAACACGTCCTGGTATCTAGGCGGCCATCAGCCCATACACACGGGAATGAGGTCCTGCGACGTGTTGGAACAAATGGGCACGGATATTGGACTGCTGGAATGGATTGAAAGCAACGTGTTAAAATTCATAACGCGGCTTCGTCAATATTGATGAAAGAGGGGCCGCATCATGAGGTCGCCGAGTCAGAGAGCGTAAATACACAGCAAAACAACACCTGTGCCAAGGCAGTGTATTCTAACTTCACTCCTTTACGCCAGTCAGACAATGCTAATATGTGCAATGAGAACACAATGCAATGTAACGTAAGTCCTGTAGTTTATTCGTGCTAATGCTAATGCCAAGCCAGGAATTGCTTTTTTTATTATTATTACTATATTTACTGTTTATATGCCTGAGTCGTTTGTTGCCATGTTACTGATGAACATTTACATTACAGTTTCAAATTAGTGTCACTTTATGGACGCAATAATAATTAACATCTGTTGCTTCTTTCACTGTTTATTACCCTTATGTAAAAGCACACACATATAGAAGAGCGGTCATGAAGAGGAGCGCGAACAGAAGAGTAATAATCCATTACCTTCAGACCACTATGGCATACTATTATAATTTTTTTTTTTACTGATCGTATTAAAATGCAGGAAGGTTTTACGCTGGAGTATTATCACACCAGTAAATCACCTTGGCTCCTCAGCAAATGACTAAACATGGAGTGAAAAAAATAAAACAAAACTACCATCTGCTCATTTGCTAGTTTGTCTGGCATTTCGGTTACAGCAAGGGGGGAAGGACATTAGCAGCATAAATGAATAAAAGACACTTCAATTAAAATGATGTTAATAATGTATTTGTTCATTAAGGAATTCAGAGGCTTAAAAGTGTATAATGGCCTTGTCAGTTACGTCCCATGGGGCAGTGTGATTATTCTTTTTAAAAAAAAATTAAAGAGAGACACCTGTTATCTCTTTTTTTTTTTTATTCCAGGAACTTTTATCAACATAAGATACTGGACTGAACGCAAGATTGTGAGATTAAGCTAATAAACCATTAAGACACTGTTATGACCTTTTTGACCTTTTCTTAGACTTAATGTAGTCAATCAGCTAAAACATGGTACCTGAGGGCTGCTATGTGGTTAATGTAGCCAGTTTGATCCATGCTTATATATTAGTCATACAGACTCAGAAACCACATAAGCAAGTCTGAGGAAGAGAGGAGTGTGTTGATTCAGGCATACAGATCACAGCATGCTAATTAGTGGGGTCTAACGAGGTCACCTCTATGTACACCTGCAATAGAAACCAGAGATCCCGGAGGAAACCCACACTACCACGAGGAGAACATGCAAACTCCACACACATAAGGCCAGGAACTGGATTCAAACTCTGGAGGTGAGAGGCAACAATCATAATAATAAGCAATAATAATAACTCTGTGCAATAAAATGCACCACTTGTGAGTCAGTGTGGAATCTTCAGTGCTCTTGAACAGTCAAAGCCGGGAGCAAAGTGTACTTTTTGGGGTTTAACCACAGAGACTGAGCTCTGTTCAGTAGCAGCCCTATTATGATACAGATAAAGCTAACAAGCTAAAACTACCCTGAAGTAATGCCCTCAGGCTGTTTCACACCCACCAGCTACCCTGGCCTGACACACAGATTGTTAGTGACAGATGCTGGAAACATGATTTAAAAAGAAAAAAAAGCAAGCAATGCTACGGATGGCTACTAACATGTTCAAACTAATGGGAACCACATAGCACAATTTTATTTGCAACATGCTAACTGGCACTAGCTTTCACCTAATTAGGCCTGTTTGTGGTGTTAACATTTTGAATAATCGATTATTAATAATGAGCCTTTCTCCATGAATCTCAGTGATGGCTTTTCCGTTTCTTTTTATGTTTTCCCATTTTCTCCCAGCCTGCCAGTCTCTGTCTGTCTGTCTGTCTGTCTTTCTGTTTGTCTGGAAAGCTGTTAGTTCAGCCAATTCACTCCACAATTATTTCAGTCGAAACTCCTGAAAATAGTACACACACTGCAGATTCATACTGGATTTAAAAAAAAACCCTCAATTGTTACTGTCCCTATAAAAACAACACACATTACAGATTCATGCTGGATTAAAAAAAACCTCAATTATCAATGTCCCTATAAAAACTACACACACTGCAGATTCATATTGGATTAAAATCAATATACAATTACTGTCAGACTGCACAAACTACACACACTGCGGATTCAGACTGGATTAGTTTACCCTCTCCGTATCACTGTCACTGTAAAAAGTATACACACTGAAGATTCAGACTGGATTAAAACCCTTCCACAATTATTACTGTTGGACTGTAAAAACTACACACACTCCAGATTTGTACTGGATTAAAATTAATACACAATTATTACTGTCAGACTGTAAAAACCACACGTACTGCAGACGCGTACTGGATTAAAAACCTGCCATGATTATTACCTTTGGAATTTGAAAACTACATACACAGCAAATTCACTCTGGATTAAATTTACTCTGCAGTTATTATTTTCAGACTGTAACAACTACACACTGCAGATTCATACTGGATTAAAATCAACATACAATTATTACTGTCAGACTACAAAAACAACACACACTTTGGATTCACAGTGGATTACAATTAGTATACTTTCTTAGTACTCTGTAGATTTGTACTGGATGAATATCACCATGCTATTATTATTGTAAGACTGTAAAAACTACACACACTACAGATTCACACTCTATTAATATCCAACCCGATCTCACGACTTTTCGTGCAGCCATCATGATATACAATTTAATCAAAATGCATGCTGCGATCACGATTTAGGGCTTTTTGTCGTGCTAGGACAACGCTTCAGTTTTTTGGGCTATGACAACGCTTCACTACCCTATATTTTAATGCGCAGTGCGTAACACCGCCAGTATCAGAGCTAACTGGTGACTGTTAGGGTTGGGGTTAGGGTTAGGGTTCAGGTTAGGGTTAAGGTTAGGGTTAGGATTAGGGTTAGGTTTAGGGTGAGGGTTATAGTTAGGGTTAGGGTTAAAGTTCAGGTTAGGGTTAAGGTTAGGGTTAGGGTTAAAGTTAGGGTTAGGGTTAGAGTTAAAGTCAGGGTTAGGGTTAGGGTTAGGGACTTTCCCTGTCTCATGGCATTTCAACCTGTTTTAACCGTTTTGCAAACAAAAACAATAAGGAATCAACTCATTATTTCTCTCCTCAAGCCGATCTCACGACTGTTCGTGCAGCCATTACAAAATACAGTTTAATCAAAATATGTGCTGCGATCACGATTTAGGGCTTTTTCTCTTGCTAGGACAATGCTTCAGTTTTTTGTGCTAGGACAATGCTTCACTACTCTATGTATTTTAATGCACAGAGCGTAACACCGCCAGTATCTGCGCTAACTGGTGACTGTTAGGGTTAAGGTTAGGGTTAAGGTTAGGGTTAGGGTTAAGGTTATGGTTAGGGTTAAGGTTATGGTTAGGGTTAGGGACTTTCCCCGTCTCACAGCATTTCAACCTGGTTCAACCTGGTTCCGCTTTGCAACCTGGTTCCGCTTTGCAACCTGGTTCCGCTTTGCAAACAAAAACAATAAGGAATCATTATTTCTCTCCTACTGTCCCTCAGTCACCAGTTACTGCTGATACTGGCAATGTTACGCTGTGCGCATTAAAACACATTGTCCTAGCACGAAAAAGTGAAGCTTTTGCCTACCACAAAAAAAAAAAACCCTAAAATGTGATCGCAGCAGGTATTTTGATTAAATTGTATTTCGTGATGGCGAGACCAGGCTCTAATATCACATCGCTGCTCACCAGTAAGATTACAGTCCGGTTTAAATCAGTGCAGCTCATTGCGGGGCTTTAAATATCTGTTTATCTGCAGGACTGCATCTCTTTCTCATAAACAGCCGCATTAATCTGTGAACACTGCATACGTTTAGCGAGAATTCCCATTAGTTCCAAAATGGTTTCACCCAGTAATGACTGAACATACATCATTTTCTTCTTGTACATTTATCACCGTGTCCTGACCTCTCCGAGTCTGCTGACACGCCTCGATAAAATCAACACCACGCAGCTCAGATGTCCTCATGGGAGCAAGAACCTTGTATTAGTTGGTCTTCAGATGGCCTGCAGACAGGTGCATTAGAATTCTGTCCCCTGACCAGGTGACTTTGAAGACTTTGACTTCTAAGGACAAAGGAAAATGAATGAATACACATCTGAACTATTTCATCCTGCAGAAGATTTGGCACATAATAATGGATTTCTGTATATAAGCAACAGTCTTCACAACATCCATTATTATGTTTGGATGTTCTGTAAATAACTCTGTGGTGCATATGTAGAAGTATCAGTTTTAACCATAATTCATCAAAGAGTTTAATAAATACATACATTAATAAGAAAAATAAACACAAGTAAAAATATCTGATCAAGTACTACTCAGACAATAAGTTAATTGGGTGTGAAGTTGGTGATGTTAGCTGGTGTTTTTCAGTGATTTTAGTCTCGTCTGGGTCTGCTATGAAAGTCTTTTTTCTACAAGAAAACAAACCCCCAGGTTATATTAATCCCAGGCAAGGAAACAAGGAATAATCCGATCAATCTACAGTAGTGCTATAAAACAAACTATTGGAATAATCTCAGGTTATATTAACCCAGTGCTATAAAAAACAACAAAATAATCTCTGATTATATTAGTCCCATGTTATGAAACAAACTGTGAAAATAATCCCAGGTCATATTAATCCCATGCTAGGAAACAAACTGTAAAAATGAGCCTAGGTTATATTAATCTTGTGTTACAAAAGAAACTATCACAATAGTCTGAATAGTCTGATTATATTAATCCCATGCTATAAAACAAACTAAAGAATAATCTCAGGTAATAGTAAATGAAATCACCCTGGGGTATTTTGATCCCAAACTATAAAACAAACTGTAGAAAAAAATCCAGGTTAGATTAATCCCATGCTATAAAACAAACAAAAAAATAATCTCAGGTAATATGAACCTGGTGCTAGTAAATGAACCATAGTACTCGCCGCAGGGTATATTACTATAAAACAAACTTTTGAAATTATCCCATTTTACATAAATCCTGTGCTATGAAAAAAAGCATAGAAATAATCTCAGACTATATTAATCCAGTCCTAAAACAACACCCATTAAATCAACCCTAGTTTATTTTAATCCTGTGCTATAAAACAAACACGAAATAATCCCAGGTTAGATTAATCTGGTGCCTGACACCTGAGTTTACTGTGAGGGTAAATTTGGATTAAATTAGATATTTGAACATGTTTTGTCCTCATAATGAATCACTCATAAAAATTAAAGAGCTGTGGTGTACTGACGTCACTCCACCTCCGCTAATCCCATCTGAATGGTGCTTTAGAGACAGCAGGCCTGAAACCTGCTGCGGAAAGTAAGAGCGTTTAGGAAAGTGAATGGAGAAGCTCTCACTGAAGCGGTAGCGGGTTCGCGGGGTTGAGTAGGATGTGGGATGAAAGAGTTTTAGCAGTCGGGTTTGAGGACGCTAAACACAACCTAAGGGGAGAAGCTCAGGAGGAACAGGAGGTGTGGGTGGAGTTATTTTTTATTTCTATTTTTTAATCTGTACAGTAAAGGAATGCGTGAGGGGGCATTCATCTACTGTGAAACTTCCTGCAGTAAGTTTCTCTCTCTCTATCTATCTCTTTCTTTCTCTGTCTCACACACACACACACACACACACACACACACACACCTCCCCCCGTCCGTGCTCAAAGCAGCGGGTGAGCGTTATGTGCAATATGAATAAATAAAACAAACATGCACTTTTCTCCTCTCTCTCTTTGTCTCTCTCTCTGTCTCTCTCTCTCTCTCCTTCTCTCTCACTCTCTCTCTCGCCCCCCATCCGTCTCTGAACTTAATTTCACACTCCACTGCTTCCCTCTGACAATCTAGACAAGCCGATGCCAAAGGCAAGGAGGGAAGAGAGACAATGCTGTCCTTTATTAGCTTTCCTAAGGCAGCTAAAAGTATGATTCAGCGAAGGAGGGAGGAAAATAGCCAGAGAGTGAGAACGCTTTGCACATACCGATAGAGCGCTTCTTCTGCACCTTCAAAACATCTCCTGATAAAAGTCACTGCAAAGCAGCTCGTGTTCAGTTTGACTTATAGAGCAAAATGGGGGAGGGGACATGTCCCCCCTAAGGACAGCATCCTTTTACTGTGAAGCTAAAGCACATCTGTGGTGATGATGATTCTACATAAAACTGCACACAGGGAGAGGAAATCAGCTGGAACAGCAGACACAAACAACTAAAATCTTAAGAAGGTGCGCCCTGTCCTGCTGAATCTGAGATAAACACTATTCAAGTAAATCTGGAGAAATTTGTCAAAAGGAATGCAGATCATTTGAGACAAAATTTTGAAAGGACGCTTTCGATTCGGGGTGGTGTTCTGTCGCCCCACAATGAGAAGGTCCTAGGTTGGACTCTGGGGTGGATGAGGGTCCTTTCTGTGTGAAGTCTGTTTCCTCCCACAGTCTAAAGACGCAGACATCAGATGGATTTACTGAAAATGCCTCTAGGTGTGGGGTGTGTGTGTGTGTGTGTGTGTGTGTGTGTGTGTGTGTGTGTGTGTGTGTGTGTGTGTGTTTGTGTGTGTGTGT
>JBBPCX010069239.1:0-11514 GCA_037974365.1 Hydrocynus forskahlii
TTATCAGTGTTGAGGGTGAGGTTGTTGTCCTCACACCATGACACCAGGCCGGCCACCTCTCTCCTGTAAGCCGCTTCATACCCTCCAGTGATGTGGCAGATCACTGCGGTGTCATCCACAAATTTAGGATGATGTTGTTTTTGTGGGAGATGACACAGTTGTGGGTGAACAGGGTGTAGAGGACGGGGCTGAGGACACAACCCTGCGGAATGCCAGTGATTGTGGTGATGCTGGCTGAAGTCCTGTTGCTGATCCTCACAAACTGAGACCTGCCAGTCAAAAAGTCCAGGATCTAGTCACAGAGGGTGGGGTGCAGGCCAAGTGTGGTCAGTTTGTGGGTGAGTTTGTGGGGGATGACCATGTTAAAGGCATAGCTGTAATCAACAAAGAGCATCCCAACGTAGCAGTCTTTGTTTTCCAGGTGGGAGAGGGAATAGTGATGGGCAGCAGAGATGGTGTCTGATGTGGACCTGTTGGGCTGGTAGGCATACTGCAGGGGTTCTAGAGTATCTGGGATGTTGCTCTGGATGTGGGCCAGCACCACTCAAAGCACTTTGCGATGATTGGAGTGAGTGCTACTGGTCTGGTAGTCATTCAGGCAGGTGGCTGGGCTTTTCTTGGGGAGGAGGACAATGGTTGCATGGATCAGCACTAGCTACTACCACCCAAAACTTAATGGCTGAGGAACCCAATTGGGCCGAACCTGCCTCGCTGTGGAGAAGAGAGAATGGAGAGTTCAGTTGGGCCTTTGCATTTACTGTGGTCAACAAGGGCATCTCTGAGCATCCTGCCCAGAGTTGAAGAGGAATAGGCAATGACCACAAGGAGACCAGGGCCAACTAGAGGGTACCTAACAAAAGGCCACCCAACCTCCTGGACAGTACTCCTTGGGCATCCCACAGCTCCCATGTTCTGTTCCCTGTGCAGGCTAGGCTCTGAAAGGCAGGCCCTTACGAACTGGCACATTAGACTGCATTACTGAGCCCCTCACTCTGGTCTTCCCCAATGAGCATACTGAATCTCTCCTGTTCTATTTCATCCATTTTCCTGCTGACCCCCTGGTGCTTGGTTACTTCTGGTTCTCTGTGCATCAACCAGTGTTCAACAGGAGGAACCTTAACCTCCTGGGGTCCAGATTGTGATGTCCACAAATATGCAGGTGGAACCTTTGGTCCCAGTACACACTACAAGCACTGGTCCCACTGATCTGACCTCAGTGCCCATAAGATGACTAGGTGCTGGGCAAAGCTGAAAATTGGACTAATTAGAGAAGACCTTACTACAGGTCTTTAGTAAACCTCTGCCTGACTCTTTGCTTCTCATTGATGAAGGCCTTTTTTCTGGCTTTGCATGACATCAGCCCTGCCTGTAGGAGACTGTTTCAAACTGTTCTTGCCATGTACTTCAACAAGTCTCAGTTTGCCTGGGTTTGAAGGTCACTTGACGTTAGTCTACGGTTCTTGAGTGATATTCAAATAAGTTTGCGGCCATCCCTCTCAGTGCTGATTTGTTGTCGCCCTCTGCTAGGGTGTAGTTTTGTTTTCCCTAGTGCCTGTTGCTTGTGTACTGCTGTCTTGGAAATGTTAAGGATAGAAGCAACTTGACACTCACTGTAGCCTTGTGCCAGTAAAGCAAGGATTGCGCCTTTCTATTCCTCACTCAAAATTCTTTTCACCTGTTTTGGCATGGTCAATAGTTAACTTTAAATTCCCATTTACCTTTTATGTACTTCTAATAGTGTTTTGCCATCCAGCTGGCCACATTGCAAGAAGAGTGTGTTGATTACAGCAGTGTTTTTTTTTGCATATTATTTGCCTAAACTGAACTGTATAAACTTAAAGGGAGCATTTTTCAGTAGCGTAACTTGATAGGTAGCATTTTTGACAAGGCAGCATAATTCAGCAGAGCCTAATTCATCATAATTCAGCAAGGCAGCATAATTCATCTACAGTCAGTTTAGCACTGATTATAATGAGAAATAGTCAAATAATATGCATAAAATGAGAAGATGAGAAGAGCCTCTTTACTGAGCACACAGGTTAACAACCAAAACTAAAAAAACTTCACAAATAACTGTCTTCTGTGAGTGTGGCCTGATAAGGTCCTGGTGGGGTACTAACTCAATCCCTGGTAGAATCGTAGTCTACTAGCAATTCTTAATTGTAAGACTCTCTGGGTCGACCAAAGGAGGATGGATCCCCTTTTGAATCTTGGTTCATTTCAAGATTTCTTCCTCCATCTTTAGGGAGTTTTTCATCCCTGTTGCCCTTAGTATGCTCACTAGGGGCTCATAGATTCTGTAAAGCTGCTTTGTAACAACATTGGTTGTAACAACGCAATTTAAACAGAACTGAATTAAACTGTACTAGTGTGAAGGCCATGTTTTCTTGTGGCCTACAAAGCACCCATACTTTGCTCTAAATAATGTCTTCCAAATGCTGTAAATGTTCAAAGTAAATTGGATTCCCTTGAGTGGAGCACTTCTGACTTTTGTTTGGTTGTTGTCAAACCATATTAGTTCATTTTCATAAAGTCTTCCAGATTTCAACTATAGACTGACACCCACTCTGCTCAAGAGCACCTCCAATAGTTGCGAAGCTGCTCACCCCAGAGAGGCGCTGGCATGCACAGACAAATGAATGTTTTCCGCTTTGATGCTCTTTCTGCTCCCGGTGAGAACATAGGGCAGGGCAGTCAATACAAGGCCTTCTATCTCTCTCACACAAAAACCTCAAGCCAGCAACATCGCATCTCTCTCTTATGATTAGTGTCAACAGTGTCAAGCAAGATCTTGAGAAAGCATAAAGCATTGCTGAGCTTCAAAAGGCCCCCAGCACCATGCTACTTCAGATTCTGCAGAAGACATCACTGCACCAGCAACGTAAATATGAACAAAATGCACTGCCAGTATGCTGGTGAATTCAGGTTCAGTCACGTTTGTGAGGATAAATAGAGCACGCCATACCCTCGCAAACACACTCACACACACCCACAGACACACACACGCACAGGGTAACTGAATTCCATGTCACAACATCCAGCTTTTCTCAAGAAAACACACCCTACTCATTTACTGACACGCACATGCTCACAAATAGACATGCTCTGTATCTGCCTCTCACTGCTAGCGGTAATAAGATGAATGTATAAATATTTTTTTAATCTTAGTCCCCATGCATTGCAACTAACATGCATACATAAACCTTTATGTCATAGTGCTCTTTCAGTTCTTTTCACAACATTATTCTCTCCTTTCCAGTCTTTCTTTCTCTGCAGCTTTCCATCACCATTCTTGTCAATCAGAGTGATCTCATTCACTAAATAGGGCAGGTCTGCTCTTGCTGGCCAGCTGTTGTAATTTTGGACAGAACAGAATGTTGTGTACTCAAGTGGCACTGTGAATTTAAAAAGCTTATGTAATAAACATTACACATGCAATACCAGTCAAGGATTTCAACTGAATGTCCAACCACTGTGTTAGTAACATTTTATGGAAAATTGAAAAATCTTGTGAAATAGACACTACTGAAAAAATTGAGAATTATATGAGTAGGTGCTCAAGAAGCTTCTCTGTATCATGGGCAATCCTTCCAGCCCCATGCATGATTTTTCTTTTTTTCTATAGTCTTGTTATTTGTTAGTCTTTCTTTTGGCATGGAGCACTAATGAAGAATTTCTAAATTCTGTTTTGTTTCTGAAACAAGTTACCTTCGTACTGATTAAAGGATACATGGTGCACTTTTTATAGATACAGATACAAAACAAAGCAGTCCAAACCAGACAAGCCATCTCAGGTTCATAAGAAGGTATTTTAGTATACAGTAACAATACTCAGTAACCCTGGGTTCAACTTATATAAAATCTTGATTTTTATCAATCTCTCAGTATAAAATTAACACTAATATTGCATGTAGGTGTATAATTGCTGACAGCTATGAAGAGAAATCAGAAATTTCTAAAATTCCCCTTCCCTAACCACAATCTGTTTACATCAGCAATTTAGCTTGTCTGTACCTACAGGCACATTTAGGCTACACATAAACAGAGTCATGAACCAGTCAACACCTGCTTGTGCGGGCACACACACAAAACATGCGGAATGTTCTTTTGTCTACTCCACAATTTAAATATTAATAAATATTTAAAAATCTAGGAATAATTCACAGAAACTGCCTCCTAGTAATAAGGAAGAATAAAATAAAAAATAATAAATAGAATCGAATCAAATTGATTTTGTTCAAGTATCATAATATATAGTGAGGCCTGTAGTGAGCTGTAGTGAACTGAACAAAAGACACTACATAAAAGAATATATCTGTGTCTCGTAGCATAGGATGAAGTCAGAAAAGTAGGTCAATGGGGCAGGCATTCGAAAAAAAGCTGTGTCTGCATATGTCAGAAATGCACCTAAGTGTGAGCTTACCATGTTATACCAGTTCTCAAAACATACGAGCTAAAATAGCTCTTAACCTCTTTGACAACAGCCAAATTATATGCAATTTTTATTAAACAAAGATTTTTCTTTTTTTAATTACATTTCACAAATTGAGGTAATATATTTGATAAGATTCTATCATTATCTCTAGATTATATACATTTACAAATGTAATGGCCACAAGGAGACCTGCAAAATCAGTTAAGCATCGTTCCTTCAGTACATTTATTGCATGTACTTTTTTTATTAATAACAAATAAAAACCTAATGATTTGACATTACTTCTTTATTCATTAAAAATATATATGCCAACAAAGTTGCTTTCACTCACATGTTTCGGGATACAAATCCCTTTGGGAATTACAAAAACTGATTATCCTTCTAACAAATGCATTGATATGCTTCTCTGCAATGCTCTGAAATTGAAAAGAAAAAAAATTGCCAATCAGTTTATTAGCCTTTCAACAGATCTTGACTTGCAGAAGGAATGCATTTGTATAATTACATATCAGTGAAGCTATAAAGAAATCATCCGCGTGGAACTTTGTGGAACTATGAACAAAACTCTTTTTTAAGATGGATGCTGTACAAACACAACCAAAGCTGTGTTTGACAGGACTACTTAATGACGAAGTCATGAAATGGATGAGGCATTGAATGAATATGTGCGTGTAATTGAAGGATACAAAGCAACAAAAGAAGGCACAGAAACTGGAACTAAAATACAAATTCCATACAGAGCAAGCAACGGGAAAAGGCTAGGGTAGAGAGTGTGGATGCCGGGTAAACGTCACGAAGTCAGTGGATCGTGATGAGCTGTGTTAAATGTTTGTGCTCATGAGCCACAGTTTTGGCCCATAGGGACTGTGGAATTTGTCCATCCATTCTAGTGTCACTCATTTTATTTGGCCCATTAGAAAGTTGCCTAACCCTCAGTTCCTCTGCCAATGAAAGAACATGTATTCATATGTACTAAAATTTAAGCTTATTTGTCTTAAAATGTTAATGAAGGACTCTTAGTCTGAAAACAGTGCCATAAAATACCAGCCTCGAATCCTTGTTATTACCTGCATCATATACGTAATAAGGTAGATTGCAGCAATACACTTATGGAGCATAACGGGTGGTGATGCCTGGATAAGAGGAAATTGTATGTAAAAAATCACTGGAGTGTTTAGGGAATATAGTTTCTACACATATATTGTTAAAGTGTAAAAACAGAAAACATAAGAAGTTGCTTGCTGTTTTGTCAATTTGGTCCATGGTCCACCACAAACATTACACTCTGGCCCTCAAGGACCCTCAAATAGGGAATTTTATGCTTTTTCTAACAATTTCCTTTTAAAAATGAAGTGTAAAATTAGTAAATATTGTAGAATGAGTGTATAGTACATCAAAGTATGCTAAGTATGCAAAGTATGCATATATTTTAACAAGTTGACAGCAACTGGACCTTCACAACTAACATCAACAACATCACCAAATCTGCTTTTTTCCAACTTAAAAACACAGCTCGCCTCTGACCATCACTTTCCTTCTCAGCTGCTGAAACCTTAATTCATGCCTTCATCACATCCTTTACAGTTTACCCTCCAAATTGCTTAAAAAATTACAATACAATCCAAACTTCTGCAGCTCGGCTTCTCACATACTCCCGACTGTGAGATCACATCACTCCTGTCCTCCAAAACCTCCACTGGCCTCCTATTAGCTATAGCATACATTTCAAAATCCTCCTCCTCACCATAAAAGTTCTTCATAACCAGGCCTCCTCCTGCCTTTCTGAACTACTCCAACATCACAACCTCTCACTCCATAGATGCCAACCTCCTATATCCACCTGTCAGGACAAAGCACCTACCTTGGGTGACTGAGCCTTCTCTGTAGCTGCCTGTCACGGCTCCCCTCTCTCTCCGGGCAGTGAAGGCAGACACATACGCAGACTTCCATCTTAAAAACTTTATTTTTAGTATTCAAACAAAAGAAACAGGCATGAGGGCCCAACAGAACACAAAACCAGGAAACTGGAACATAAACCACAAGAGTATGACGGTGGACCGACACTAAGGTCCACCACAAACGAACTTAAATACAAAACACAAAACACCATCACCCAATAAACTCAAACTTCTCATTATCTGAGTACACCCGCCAGCTAAAACACATTATATATAAGACCAGTGTGCTCAGTATCATAATAAAGTCCCAATAAATAAACAAAACACCACCAAAACCAGCCTAAGTGTGGAGGGGGGCGGGGTAAGCGGTGGCAAAAGAAAGGGTCCTGTAGGCCCCACCTCTCAGTAGTGTCCATCCTGGCCGGTGCGCTGGGTGGGTCCCACAGTCCCTTCTTTTGTCTCTTAGGATGGACCCCCCTACGGGGAGCCCCTCCATGTCCTTCTGGACAGAGCCCACTATGGGGAGCCCCTCTCAGTCCTCCAGGATGGAGCCCCCTTTGGGGAGCCCCTCATGTCCTCCACACCGGAGCCCCCTTCGGAGAGCCCCTCTGTGTCCTTCTGGATGGAGCCCCCTCTGGAGAGCCCTGCCGTGTCCTCCAGGCCTGAGCTCCCTCTGTGGAGCCCCTCCGTGTCCTCCGGGACCAAGATCCCTCCTGGATCGAACCCCCTCCAGGTAGCTACTCCATGGCCCCCAGGTCCGAGTCTTTAGCTGCTCGGCTACTGGGGTTAGCTGGGGCACTGCTACTGGAAATAGCTGGGGCGCTGCGACTGGAAGTAGCCGGGGCACTGCTACTTCCTGTAGCATTCTGGTTGCAGCTTCGTGGCTCGGATGCGTACCCTTGTGGCTCAGGTGTCTAGCCTTGTCACCCCGTGGATCTCCCGCCCTGCCATTCAGCGAGCCAAAGTGGGAGCTCTTCCACAGTTGGACCGAAGACGAGGGGGCCCACAATACGCTCTGGAACCAAAATGGTGGAATCTTCCAACCATCCGCTACTCCAGAAGCCTGGGTCCTCCTCCTCGTCCTTGGAACTCCCACGACCTGTCATGTTGTCCCCAATGAAAGCAGGCGCTTTGGCAGACTTCCATTGCAAAACTTTTACTTTTAGGGCCAGACTCAGGACTTCAACTTCTTATTATAAACAAAAGGAGACAGGAGAAACCCAAAACTGTAAAGACGGTTGACCGACAACACAGGTTGGTCACTCACAAACTAAATACTAAATACAAAATCCCACAAACCAACAACCAAACACAAACACTAATCTTAAAGCAAACACAGCTGTAACTAATAAACAAAATCCACCACCACTTCATAATAAAAGTACCCAAAACAAAACCCAAAACCAAAAACAGAAAAAGGACAGCCTCTAGTGGCCGCCCATCGTCACAGTCCCCATACATGACACCACCCAGCAACTTGCCGATGGAAAACCGACTCCTGAAAACTAAGACCAGTGTGCTCAGTATCATAAGTCCCAATAAATAAACAAAACAAAACAGAAAAGGACGGCCTCTAGCGGCCACCAGCCATCACACTGCCCCCTCCCTTTGGAACTCCCTACCACAACCCATCAGACACTGTACAGACTTGGCAACTTCCAAGTCTCTTCTCAAAACCCATATCTTCAGATCCGCTTATAACCTCTAGCTACTGTTCTTTCACCCATACACATACGTTTCTTTGTTCATCAGTTTGTTCTTACTTGTTTTGTTGTTTCTTTATGTAAGTTATAAGTATGTTATAATTTAATGTAAAGTTTGAATTTTTTGTAAAGTTTTCAGTTTTATTGTAAAGTCACCATTTTTTTTGGAAAGTCTCCATTTTTATTGTAAAGCCTCCAATCTTTGAGTACCTTTAAAAGTGCTCTATAATTAAAATGTATCATCATTATTATCAGTTTGCACACAGTCAACAATCATAAATTATAAAGCGCCCAATGACTGATTACAGAATACCATGCCATGACATAACAAGGACAGCCACTAGAACTCCCCATAGTGGTCTAAGCCATGCACTTGATCTTGTTGCAAGTGGCAGTTAAAGTGACTCTTTAGCAAAACCCTGTTTCCGTAGTCAAAACATATTTGGTGTCAAAGTTTCCCTCTCTAGTTTTCCACAAGATTAATGGAGGCTAGTAATAGAAATGCATTGCTGCCCGATTAGCATTACACTAAACTCATGTCCGAATCATCAAGTTGTGCAGAGGGTTTAAGTAACCTTGAATAAATGTTTCTTATTTTGTTTTATATATTTTAAAAGAGAAGTATGCTTAAAATTGTACATATATCTTTTTTTTTCCCACAATTTTTTAATTTATTTTCAAACGAGAAAGTATATACAGACATGAAAAATAAATGCAATATAACAAAGAATGCTTAAAAAAATAATAATAAAATAAATTAAAGATAGGATAAAAAAAAAAAAAAAAAAAAACTTTGCATCGTTGGGTTATCTAAGCTTAAAGTCTACATCTACATCCTGTCCAGTGAGCTATGTAAGTCCACCTGTACCTAATCCCCTGATGCCACCAACATATCTTTAAATGAAAGTTTGGAACATGCAGCTGGCGTGCATTGTGTATCATTTTATTTTTAATTAAGCAAAAGGTAGGATATAGTCTTTGTTCTTGTTTGAAAATTATTGCTTTATGTGCTCCATCGCTTCCAGAGTGAAGAAGTACTAATGAGTTGTCATACATAGTAAAAACCTAGCAGGACAAGGTCACAAGGCGAAGGGAGACTTCAGCTGAAAGCAAGTGATATTTCAGTTCGCTATTATTGCTCTTAGTGTCCGCCAGTTGCTGCGTGGTTTCAGAGCATCGAGGGTGCGTGTTTGAAACCTCACTCCAAAACTCACCTCGTTTGTCATAGTAATCCAGGGGGCATACTCAGTGTGGGCAATCACTGCAAACATATGAACAGCTGTGTCAAATTGCATATCAAACAAGCGCTGTCACTGAAGCGTCAGCCCTCATGTGCAGCCCTCCTTGTGTGAAGACCTAATCAGGTAAAGACCAGCAAGTGTATGTGTTCGAGTCCACCGAGAAAGGAAAACGACAAGGCTGTCAGTCCTACTTACCCTAGAGCACTTCTACCCTTCTACTACTGTAAGTAAACTATGTGCTTCCACTCCATTCATGCAGTCACTGGTATCCACAAATGGTTCCACTATCCAAAATGACAGAGAAACATGAACTACATGAGGTCACCACAATATTCCTGGACTCTCTACCAACTATAAACTCTTCCATATCTCTTGTCTGTCTGGGGGAGGGGGAGCATGCATTCTTACTTCCACTAAATGGAAATCTTCACCACTACTGCTTCCTAACAACTACACCTCTATTGAATACAATGCTGTCCTGGTATCTGCTCCTGTGAAACTCTCTGCTATAGTCATCTACCATCCACCTGGACATGTGGACAACTTTGTGGATGAATTAGACACACTACCATCTGCCTTCTGGAAAAGTCCCCTGGTCCTACACCTTAGGTCTTGTGCTAAGTAGGGGGCAGAGATGTTGGAGAGGTTGCTGCGGTACGTTTTCCTACCTTGAGGTAAAGTATGCCACAGAATCTCTCTACTCTACATTAAGCTCATGTCTGGACAGTCTGTCTCCTTTATCTACTAAACCAACTCTCTCTAGCCTGCCCCACCCATGGCTGACCAAGACCATCTGAAAGCTGTGCACCCATCTCAGAACTGCTGAGAGAAAATCTAACGACCCCACTGATGTTAAAGATATTGGTCATTCCTGTTCTCCTTCTTATCCACCATGACTAATACCAAAGATACTGGAGTCCCCCAAGGCTCAGTGGTGCCTATGGAGGTTATAAATTGCAAAGTGTAGGGTACTTCGCAATTTACACCACCTCCATAGGCTCAATTATCCGTTCTCAGGGCTTCTCCTATGACTGCTATAGTTATGATACACAATTATACCTATTTCCTCAAATTGTAAATCGCCTTGGATTAAAAACGTCTGCCAAATGAATGTAATGCAATGTAATGTAATTAAATACAATTCCTTGTAGCTACGGAGGAACTACAGAACAGAATCTACAAAGAGTCAGTAGGGGGGGTCTGCATGATACTTTGAGGCATCAGGGTGGTGAAATTATGTCCAGTCATTTCAAACCATCACATGTAAACATCTAAACTGTACATAGAAAGAGAAACTAAAATCTGAACGAACTGAAAACTGAATTAACTCACAGCAACCAATTACCTTTCGTTACTGTGAGCATGTGAACAAGTTATTTGTGCATATGCACCACACAATCCTATGCATATACTTAAAATTTAAGTGTTAATAATTCAGTAAGATGCACTATATCTGTGTGCACTAAACTGCATAAACTGTTAACAGTTCTACATTTTTATTTTGTATAGCCCCATGTGTGCATGTTCTGTTGTGAAAAAAAAACTGAATATGTCAAGACAATTTTATATATTTAATAATGTCATTCAGACATACACTTATTTCATTTAACAAGTGGCGCATACAAATGGTTACAAAACGGTTGGCTTATAGTTATCAGCATTAATCAGACAAATATGATTTATTCACATTGGTTCTGAATACTAACCCAGAGACATTTTTTTCTGCAACAATTTGTATGCACTTTGCACTTACCAAATATAAGCCGGTGACCAAGACTAAACTGACCCAAAGAGACGCACTCACCTTGGAGGCACAAATATGTAATTTCTGGGTTGATATGAGACAGATAATGTCTGATACTAATATCATTATTCTTTAGAATTGTTATTATTATAATGTTAAACATTTCACTCCATTACAGCAAACATGCTTATCAAAAGGGATTCACAACAGATCTGGGGTCTCATTTATAAAACTTTGCGTAGAACTCATACTAAAAGTGTATGTGCACTGAAAAGACGAAAATGGTGTACGCAAAGGAAAAGTCAGATTTATGAAAATGTGCGCACGCACACTTGCGAGCAAAATACGCTTTATAAATCGCACACTACCTGGGACTGTTCGCACCTGAATTTGCCGCACATTCCACCCTCGACACGCCCCGTTCAACCATACATGGTAAATGCAAATCACCTCATGAATATTTAAGCCTCCGATGTAAACCTGAAAAAAATGG
>JBBPCX010069240.1:0-11513 GCA_037974365.1 Hydrocynus forskahlii
TGAGGTACAGTGAGGTAGAGAGGCAGGTGAGGTACAGTGAGGTAGAGAGGCAGGTGAGGTACAGTGAGGTAGCGAGGTCAGTTGCGTTATAATGAAAATAGTGTGTTGCATCCTGGTTAAGAGTTTTAGGTTCTGAGGATAGAAGCTCCTCCTGAGTCTGTAAAACTGACTGTAAAAGTCCTGTGTGTTTCTGATTTCAGCAAGTCAGACATTTGCTGGGTAAGATGAGTCTCTGATGATCCTGGTCGCTTGCATCTCCTGGTATAAATGCCCCCTCTTTAGCAGCTGTGTGGTCAGAAACTGACCACTGAGGAAGGGATAGAGAATGACTACAAAAACAGTGAATCAGGACATGGGCTGGTTCTCTAAACAAGGAGAAGCTAGAAGCTAGAGGCTTCTAATAACCTGGCCAGTGAATGAATACAGGACTTATTTATTTATATGACCATTTAGTCACTGACGAGGGCCTTTGGCGCCCCAAATTCCACTTATTAAACATGAAGAGGTGAACGGATTCCATTCGACCACAGCTCCAGGCGTGAAGTGACTTTTGGGACAGTCTATCGCTTAGATGAATATGTATGTGGTTGACCTTACAACTGCACCCAGCCCGCCGGCGCCCGGCCACCCGTATCTGTTCAATGAATCGACTTCGCTCAAGTCCAGTGAGGAGATGCCCTTTTAGCCATTCAAAATCAGAACAAAGGGCTCTTTCAAGCGCTCGTCTTTCTGAATCGCCCTTGCAATGTCAATGAGCGGTGAAGGCGCAGGCGATAGCGCTCGTTTGGCATCTCACTTTCAGCCGAGTGTGGCTCCACTGAGGCCGACAGAGACGCTGTACTGTGCCGCATCAGTTACTGTCTCTTTTCTCTCTCTTTTTATGTGCTGAAGGAAGCCACCCCCACCCTCCACACTGCGTCCACCTGACAACGTGCCTGGCTTTGTCAGGAAATTTTCTGCTCCACAGCGCTGACGCAAAAACAGCTGTATCCCTCACTGCATGAGTCTAATTTAGAGAGCGTGTGTGTGTGTGTGGGGGGTGCATATCGTCAAACTGTCACAGACAGTGTGACATGCTCAGGCAGATGAGTCACCCACCACCATAAAGAGAAATCAAGCCGTAGAATGCACCTCTGTGGTCTCTCGGGAGATGCATGTGCCAGAGCCAAGAGCCATGACTGGTCCACCTTGCAGATGTGAAGGTACTGATGAAAGTTCATCAGTGGTCCGTTTCTGGCCACAGTACACGGTATGTGGAGATGTTGGAAAAACGCTAGCACCACTGTGCGACACACACACACACACACACACACACACACACACTCCACCACCGTGTCAGTGTGTCTGCTGTGCAAAGAGTGATCCATCACCTAAATAAAATCTGCTCGCTGGTGGTCCTGTGGGGGTCCTGACCATCGATGAATGACACAGACAGACAAATCGTTAAATGAAACACCGCCAGTCATTTTTAATGAACTACTTTCAGCAAAAATGCTTGTTAGACCCGATCTGAAGAGGAGCTTATTAAACTCTGAAGTGTCTGCTAAAGCTTGAGTAGACTTCAGGAAAGTTATTTACCTTTCTTCTTTTGAAGAATGATTGGACACGTTAACATGGGATTAGTTTAGGTCAGGTGTTGCACTGTTGAGTTAAATTTAGAATGAAATGTATTCGATCAAGAAAACAGTCACAATAAATTGTCTTTGTGTACATATGCTGGAGTGGTGTTCCTTAAAAGGAATATATTTATACATTTTAGAAAAGTTCACTGAAATAATAATGACAAGCTTCATGGAAACAAATGCTGTGACTGGGGCAAAAAAACAGCCCTGGCACATTCAATTACGCACACCACCCATCTATGCGCTCCCATGAATGTGTATGCCAACAAAGTAGTATTCAGTAAAAGTAGTATTCAGTAAAAGTAGTATTCAACAAAGTAGTATTCAGTAAAAGTAGTATTCAGTAAAAGTAGTGTTCAACAAAGTAGTATTCAGTAAAAGTAGTATTCAACAAAGTAGTGTTCAACAAAGTAGTATTCAGTAAAAGTAGTATTCAGTAAAAGTAGTGTTCAACAAAGTAGTGTTCAACAAAGTAGTATTCAACAAAGTAGTATTCAACAAAGTAGTATTCAACAAAGTAGTATTCAGTAAAAGTAGTATTCAGTAAAAGTAGTGTTCAACAAAGTAGTATTCAACAAAGTAGTATTCAACAAAGTAGTATTCAATAAATTGTGAACTTAGTCAAAAATTATTCAGCTGAATCTTTTAATTAATATTTGGGAACAAAAGAGAGGGCATTCTGTATGTGTGCGCCTGTGACAGAGAGAGAGAGAGATTTTAAAATGTGTGGCTGTCTTTCATTTCTGTATATTTTTCATAAATACCTACAGAAAAGCTCCTCTAACACCAAGCCCCAAAAGTTGCCTTTTACTCACCCCACAACCACTGTACTGCCACCACTACAGTTGGGCAGTCAGCTAAACTCCTTCCCTACATCAAGACTCTGAAGTCACAACTCTCGGTCCACAGGTTTAATGACACAGGGAAAGGTGAAACTGCAACATACAGTACAAGACATAAACACTTTGACTATCATGTACAGATGTTACAATGAAAATATATGAACTCTGTTTTTAATACAAATCAACTTGTTATTCCACACTATTTACATTAATTACTTTCTTCCAATGCAAAATGTTAAATTATAACTCTTATTTTGACAGTAAATTGTCTGTATCTTTAAACCATTTGCCATTGCTCTTCAACTAACAAACAACTGCTAGCACAAATTGCAGAAATTAATGCTAAATGCACACAAATTATCTCTAAATGCACACAAAGTATGAGACAAGTCTGTACACACACACGATGCTACCAAAGACATAGGATGTATGTGGATGTCGCTGGATTTAACTGGCTAAGGCCACCATGCTGCAGAGGCTTTCTTCTCAATTCTCTGACTGACTCCCGGTTTACTGATGACATCATTTCCTGTAACAGACTTTGCTGGTCTCAAGGTGGCGCCACTGAGTTACAATCACATACTGAACATCTAAGCGATTTAAAATAACGTTCAACCTTATTTTAACTTTTAACTTTCATATCAGAACAACCACTAATAAATAATTGACTACTGTCTCACTGTTAATGTTGATGAATGGTGGTTAAAAAATAATGTTCTCACTTTTAATAAGACGATTTAGTCCGTCATGGATAACATAAAACAACAAACTGAAAGGTCTATTGTTTTAGCTGGTGTACACAATGTGTTATAAATAGCTGTTCTCCTAGCGGTAACACAGACGATATTATTAGTTTATTTCACCGGCGTTCATAAATGTAAGGAGACAAACTAACGCGGCAGTAAGACAGTCGTTTTATTGGTGTGTTTTCACCATAACTTTGCAGACAGCTAGTAATTTTGGCACAGTTGTCAGCATCTGCCTGAAGTGGTAATTTGTTTTACTCTTGCAGTTTCTCTGCGCCCCCTTCACGTTTTTCACTCCATCTCATTTCTCTCTCCATCTCACTGGTGCAGAGCCAAAAGGGGGAGGAGTTTAAAGATATGATTGGCCCAGCCCTGTGTCAGTAAAGAAAAGAACCAGTGGGCTGCAGTGGAGTGTTTCATGGTTGACGAACGCATTACACCGGCCCAGGGACCAAAGTGAAAGGGGCTGGAGTTTAAAGAGTTGATCGGACCAACCCAGAGTCAACTGGGCCGCCGATCTACGAGTCTTATGGGCCGGTCAGACCAGTAAATAAATAAATTAATGAATGAATGAACGGTGCCGGCCCAAAGTGCACGTCGGCCCACCGGGAAAATGCCCAATACGCCAGATGGTCAGTCCGACCCTGCTGTGACCCGTCCCCCAGGTTCTTTTCCCTGCTTGCTCAGGATGAGGTGTTTCATTAAAAGGCCCTTTGAGAGAAAATGGGAATCTGGAAATCTTAGTAATACTAAAGATTTGCAGAACAAATTAGGAGAGGGTTTGTTTTTGGTGCCAGCTCACATCTGCTGTGAAAAATTAATCAATAAGGTAACTTCATCTAACATTTGTTGTCATTTGCCCCATTTGCCATTTACCTTAACCAGACATCTGCATTTAGCACCCAGGCGAGTGCTTATGAGAGCATAGTGTTAATCATCCATCACTGAGACAAATAACTCATCTCATATCGGGCGACAGTCAATCCCGCTGCGGCAGATCAGGAAAAGAAACAAAACAGGGCCAAAAGAGTAACAGCACCTTTAGTGTTTATGTTTGGGGAGGCTGTCAGGTCATTTTATCGAACAGTTTGGTTTGTCAACAAGCTATCTATTATTATTTATACAGATGAAATGTTTCTACGCTATTGTTATACAATAATTGTATTGATTATTGGTTATAAAATAGCAGTAATATATTTATAAAATAATATTTGACAACAGGTACATTAATCATTCATTATACTATAACATTGCTTGACTTGATTAGTCAAATACCGATTTTTGTTATATTTGAAAATACATTAATCAAATCTAATTAATATGTATTTTTTATTATAAAATTAAAATTTTATTTAAAGTGGCATGTGGCAGATGCCCTTAGTCAGAGTTACATGCAATCATTAGTTACAGGGACAGTCCCTCTGGAGACACTGAGGGTCAAGTGACTTGCTTAAGGACACAATGGTAGAAAGTCGGGGTTTGAACCAGCAAGGTGTTTTACCCACTACCATAATGTTGTTATCACAGAGGACTTGTTTACATTATGCTGTGTGTCCATTTTGGCATAAAAACGGTTTTAGCTCTTCCAGCGAATATTACAATATGACTACTATTCCTAATGATCTTCCTAATTTTTATTTTCGTCATCATCATCATCATCATCATCACCATCATCATCATAATCTTTAAAGTCAGTGCCATCATCATTAACCTCATCATCTTCTTCATCCTGGCTCTCTGTCTGTGTTACTCACTGGCCTCCCAGTCGGTCTGCGCAGCATCTGGCCAATCACCAGGTCCGGGAGGAAGCCTGCCATCCAGCCCCATCATCACAGGCCTCTGGACTCTGAAGGCTTCTTACACACAAATCGCTGTTGGCTCGAAGATTTACTGCAAGACTTTTGTGGGACGTTTGCCAGACACACTGCGCATACACACTCTCACAACAGGCCATTCTCTTACACCTACACGCCTGTATGTCTGAATCTGTCTCTAATAATATATTAGCTCAGAAGCCAAGCCTAGGCTGTTCTGTCTATCCTGTGGTTCTAACCAATCTTACCACATATGTGACTGAGTCACAAAGGATCATATGGTCTAATGCTATACACTGGACACTAGCCTTAAAGGGGACATATTATGAAAATCTCACTTGCATCCTTTTGTATTTCCATTTGTGTCTCTACTGCTCCTATAAACACACCAAGCGCGAAAAAAAACATCCATCCGGTTTCTGTGAGTCAGTTGAAAGATTCTGGTGTCGGGAATCATGTGCTTCTATGAGCCGTTTGGACGTCTCCCCTATTGTGACGTCAGGATGAGGAAATTAGCATAGAACCACCCCTCACCTGTCGAGCCCCACCCACTAGATTAGTTGAAGATCCACCATTTTTGTCTGCTGGCTTTTCGAGCACGGATAAGACGCCGAGCTCTATGGCTACAGGCAAAGGCAAGTCACTCATGAAGTGTTGTGTTCATCTCGCTCTGGGTCTGACTCGGGGTCCAACATATAGGGCTGATAGCGCTTCTGTTTTCTGCCATTTTCACGTGTGGTAAACGCGCAGAGTGAGCATGGGATGGGTTGGGCGTGGCCAGCAACAGCTTATTTGCATAAAAGTGACAGAGCCCTTAAACGGCTCATTTTGAAAGAGACAGAAACTGTGAAGAATAGAGCTGGTGATATCTCTTTGTGTGAGAGAGATTTTATGCAAAGAACTTAATGAACATGTTTTGTAGCCCATAGACCTGTTATAACTTATTAGAGGTAGAATATGTCCCCTTTAAGAGTTCAACTTCTATCATCTTTTAGCTCTGAACTAACCAAGTACCAGTGGTGCCCTGTCATGATATTACATGGAGTTACATAATTATCATAATAATAACCCATATCAATAGCTAACACATGGAAATATCACATTTGAAAGCCCCTTCCCAGGCTTGTAACCTCCTGGGAAAGAAAACAATGTCGCTACAATTTCCCAACCTAACATTTACATTGTCCATTGTATTGTTTCTTCAAAAAACTGCCTTTGTGCTTTACATGAATAGACATTTCACAAATTGTACAAGGCTGAGGGAGCAAAGGAGATTCTGGGTGGGCCAAAACAATGAACAAAACTCAAGCTAACCACCCCATAATATGTCTTTCACTATTCCAAATAAAAGAAAATAACTGACAGAACTCATCCCTGACTGAAAACATTGTTGTAGCTAAAACTGGGTAAATAGCAGCTATGCCACATTATGATTGAGTCTACAACATTTAGTTAAGATTTCATAGCCTTTCACACAGTACCATACTTTCTATACTTTACATTGAAATGTATCAGTTGCAGCACCATACAGACAAAATTTATTTCATAATGTAAAATCCATATATGTGAAACCTTTTTCTTGATTAAATGCATAACAAACATAATGTGTTTGCCCTGGATTAACCACACCGCTAACCCTGTGCTAAATAACTATTTTTGTACCTTCAAGCCACTGTACAATACTGTATATAAACACAAATATAATTACATACACCCTATTTGTACAGCTCTTTATGTTGTCTTGTTACTGCAGTTGAGAAAAGCCTCTTAAATGTGGTCCTACAGTGTGTTTGCCTATTGATAGGCATTATTAGCTATTAGTTATTAACCCTTCCTTCCTATTTTATATCTAGCCACACATTTCACAGGACTGCCACTTAGAAATCCAAAGTGAGACAGAAGTGGGAAAATTCTCCAGCTGGTATTGATGGAAGATGGTAAAACTGAAGGTACTTGAAAAAAATTAGTATAATGCTATAAGTGTTAATGATGTCAATGAACATTGGGGGATTTTCCTCAAGATTGTTTGTATCATTGAAAAATAACCTAAATCTATTGGTTTACATACTGGACGAGTAAAGAGGCTGCCTCAGATAAGCTAATAAGCTAAACTAACATGATCACGGCTGGGTGCTGGTGCAGTTATGCTATTCGTCTTCGTAGTGGATGGTGTGCCGACATGTTAGTAATATTTTCACTTCTTCTTTTTTAGTCTAATTAACCATAGTCTTGCTGCCTAGTTGTGTCTCTAATAAGGCGTCTTTGTATCTATAGCATTCTTTTGAAATGGAAATGTAACATTTTCAACTGACTCTGCTTTCACCATCCTCTATCTTCCATCCATACAAATTGATTTTCCCACCTCAGCCTCGCTTTGGATATTCATCTCTGTGAAATGAGCAGACACTGGAGCTCTTTGCCCCTCATTAATGGGCCTAGTACTGGCAGTCAGAATACACCTGAGAACCAGATCTGCATGCATGACTTCATGTTCTGTGCTACATCACCCTTGCCGGGCCACACTCTCGTCCTTTTTTGCTGCAGTCTTGCTGTTTTTGTCCCCTGTCGACCCCATATTAGACCCCTGGACAAAAAACTGTCTGGATATGTTCTCAGCTGATGTGATAGTATCGGAAGAGTAGCAGCCGATAAAAGTCACCATGAAAATGTAACGTCGCCTTATTGGCTCACAAAAAAAGTGACCTTTTTACTGGGGTAGGATTTAAGACGAGGTCTATGTTTAGCAGCGTGGAGGACGCTCCTAAAATAGAGCTCACCGTTTGATCGTGTGCACATGAGCATGAGGGCAAGTGGAGGGAGAGAGATGGGGCTGGTGAAGGAACTTTGCAGCATGTCCTACTTAGTCAGTGATGCAGTAACGCAGCATGCTCTCCTCCACCGCCATGGCAGAGGGGAGCATAAGGTGACATAATCCGATAGCATGGATGACAAGTTGATATGCGATTAAGAGCCACCTCCACCCAGTCACACTAATCACATTTTCATTCTGGTTGTATTCAATTACTCTGATTTATTGCAGGTCTTCAGGTCTTTAGATTGAAATGAGGAAATTGCTCAGGCCTTTTATTATTCAATTAGGCCGTCCACATGATACAAGGGACAAGTAAAGCTTTATGAAGAGCTACGGGTGAAAGCCACGACGCATCAGTGATTTGACTGGCACACTGACAGCACAGGGACTGCGGGATCATCTTGGTGCGGAAATTGGTTTTATCGCAGTTTAGCAGGGCAGTACTCTTGATTTGTTGCTCAGTAAGTGTTTGGGGGTGGTTCCCAGATGAGCTAGTCTCGCAAGGGCTAATATCTCATAATTGTATAACATAATACACAAGAGTTAGTGAGATATTGGCACCAGGGTGCTGCAGTCATAGGCACAAGGCTAATATCCACAGCATAGCAGGACCTTGCGCATTCAATTTATTATTTTTATTGTAAAATTTTGAAACAATGACAGGAAAATTGCTGCTGTCCAGCTTTTTTGCTAAACGAAGCATCATCAAAAAAACCTGTAACTTGGGATATCTGGACTGGAAAAGTTACATCTGCTTTTCAAGTCAAACTTAATAACAGCTTCTTTTATGCTTCACATTTTACTTTTATGTAATACATTTAATTGCAGCTCTTGGTAGATGAAAAACATAAACTGAAACTGAAACAATGATGTCCCTATATTTTAGGGGAATTCACCCCCTCAATTAGTTCCTCCTAATCCGTTTTTGATAAAGATAAGGGGATAGAAAGGGGATGTCTATCAGAAATGAACATCTGTTACTCTTGGTTGATTTGTTATAGTTCTTTTCAGCAGGATTGTCACTTGCAATAAACTTGTACTGGCTGCTATGTTTCTTAGCAGTTGGTTGCTAGGTATTGGTGAGTAAGAGACAGGAGATATTAGAAATAGAATGTCTTTTGGCCAATCACATTGCAAGGTCAGAACTGTAGTTTGGAATAAAAATGAAATATTGGCTCAGCTTTACATTTCAAGCTGTCCTGGAAAGGGATATACCCGTAAAACTGCATTTATAGAAATGACATGTCTTTCCTAGCTAGAGCTGTCTGCCAGAATTGCCCAATATGAGCCAGAGAAAGTGTTACTATTCTCAGGCCACTTATTTTTCATCTCAACCTCAAATATTTCATGTCTTGATCACAACAGAACAACTTTTGAACAACAGGTTTTGAACAACTCTGATCAACTGACATATTTTGATATGTTACTGGCTATCTTTTTGCATCTCCTGAACACATACGTTTACAACAAACACTGATTAAACTATACTGTGAACAAAAGATTTTCAGGCAAAAAATAGTGAACATGTAATCCTGTGTCAATTTGTCTCTAAAGATGCTTGTCATTGGATTGTTTGGTTGGGAGGTTAGTTGGTTAACTGATTGATAGATTGTTTGGTTAATTGGTTATTAGATGGTTGATTGATTAGTTGGTTGGTCGGTTGGTTGATCGGTTGGTTGGTTGGTTTATCGGTGGGTTGGTTGATTGATTGATTGGTTATTAGTTGGTTATTAATTGGTTGATTGATTTGTGGGTTGGTTGGTTGGTTTATTGATTTTTTGGTAATTAGTTGGTATGTTAATTGATTTGTTGATTGGTTGGTTAGTGGGTTATTGGTTGGTTGATTGGTTGGTTGGTGGGTTGGTTATTGATTGGTTGATTGGTTGGTTGGTTGATTGGTCATTCTGTCAGTTGATTGATTGATTGATTTTTTATGGTTGCAAACTTAAGAATCATGATCCACATTGCAACCCTGCCTCAAATGGAGAAACAGCAAAGCTGTAGTAACTGGATGCCAAGCCAGTGGGCAAACTGTCTGAACCTGGCACTTTGCTCATTGCCTCTAATCTCAAATGAATAGCCACTTAGGGATGAAATTATTATGAAGCACCTTGTAGTTTCCATGTACAAAACTAGATTAGGATCAACCAGAACATCAATAAAGAAAATCTGTGAGTAAACCTCCTGCATGGAAGGATTTTCTCAGAAAAGATGTGGAGGAGGACAGCAAGATTACCTCCAATTGCTTGTTAAAGTGTCCTGCATAATTCTTTTATCGTTTTCGAATGAATTTTCTGATTGGTTGCTCTGTAAGAATACTTAAAAAAATACAGAAACCAAAAAGAACTGGAGCTTCATAATCTCTTGAGCCTTCACATTCTTCCACTCCATGGATTCACTGGCACACGCTATGCGAGTTGAATAAAGATGGTGAAAGAAAGTTCTGGGCTTTGCCAAAGCCTGACCGAAGATCCTGAGCAGGACGTTGTTACTGGGCTGAGAGAGAAGCAGAACAAGAAAAGACTGAGAACCGAAGAACCAAGACTACCATCTGTTATACAAACGGTGACGCAAAAGTTTGTGGTGAGTCACGCCGAAACTGTCAGGGCAAACCTCATCCCACGGCGTTCCCCACCAGCCTTCACCTGCCCACCCACACAGCCCCTCAGAGAAGAGCCTTCATCTCCACCTCCTCTCCACCACTTACAGTCCACAACCCCACACAGTGCACCAGGGATGGCACGAAGATTTCCTCTTATTTCTGTGGTTTACAATATATTCAGACTGGACTATGTCATTACATATTCAAATACATAATTTCAATTACATTCAAATTACATTTAATAACATCTTTGAGCTTTTGGTGCTTTTTTGTCACATATTACATTGGCAACTGCTGTTATTAACCTTTAATATTTATATTAATATTAATATTAATAACATCAAAATATGGTATTAGTATTGCCTTAATATGGGGGTTTAGCAATTTGGCCATGACGTACTCTTTCACGCCCTCCCCCACAAAAGAAAACATTACTGCTTGACCATAAAAATGTAATCCCCCCCCATCTTATTGTTGCAACAGGAGTTCACACCTTAGACCTGTACACCTGCACCTGTCTCTGCAAGGCCCTGATGTGACCCAAGAGCTGTGTGAACACACAAATCTGAAGCTTTAGGTTCAGATACATATCTGAATCATGGCCTTGTGATTTTGATGAGAATGGTAAGATCAGTTTTTTGCATGGGCGTTATGTCACCATGATGTATTCCCAGCTGCAGAAGATCTGAAGACCATTAGCCTGCTCAGAGGTGATGGAAGCTGATGGTGAAGGTTTGAGCTGCGTACGTTTGCTGTTTGTGTCATCCATGACGCACGAAGATCTGTCACGTGACATCGCTGAACGGGATGTGTGCATATGGGTCGTTTCAGGCCATGGGCTTTTTTCACACAAAAGACAGAGATGGGTCACTTACACACATGCATGTGGACCAACAATTCAAGATCAGATCAGAACTGAGGAATAAGGATTGTTATGGGAACATAGTCGTGTTTGCATAACTAATATTATGCCTGCAAAGCAAATAATGAGAGAGAGAGAGAGAGAGAGAGAGAGAGAGAGCGAGAGCGAGAGAGAGAGAGGGTGTGCATGTGTATGTGTGTTCTCCTTTAAAT
Source organism: Hydrocynus forskahlii (assembly GCA_037974365.1). Lineage (NCBI taxonomy): Eukaryota > Metazoa > Chordata > Actinopteri > Characiformes > Alestidae > Hydrocynus > Hydrocynus forskahlii. The sequence goes on from JBBPCX010069240.1 coordinate 11,513, forward strand.
T
>JBBPCX010069241.1:0-11512 GCA_037974365.1 Hydrocynus forskahlii
TCTCTCTCTGAATACTCTCTCTCTGAATACTCTCTCTCTGAATACTCTCTCTCTGAATACTCGCTCTCTGAATACTCACTCTCTGAATACTCGCTCTCTGAATACTCACTCTCTGAATACTCACTCTCTGAATACTCGCTCCCTGAATACTCAAGATGAGCCATGTTAACTTTTGGAACACATGTCCCATGTATGCTTTAATATGTGCATCACTTAAGCTAATTTCACTAATGAATACATTTAGTAATTAGGAATCAAATAACATTCAAAATAGATGGTCACATGGTGGTGATGTTCGAACATGAAGTTTTGCAATTCTACCACTGGGTGTTGTGTGTACGCGTGGTCAGAGGTGTGCGTAAAGTTCATAAATTCCACATTTTGCTTAGAAACAATCGTACAAATGCTTTACACACAGATCTGTGCTTACACACGCTTGATAAATGAGGCCCCTAAGCCTTTAGAAACCTTACTAGAGAGAGTGCTCTGAATATTCAAGGGAGAGTGTGTCACACACACACACACACACACACACACACACACACAAACACACACATATATTCATACATACGCACAAACATACACATGTACACACACATACACTCATGCATACACTCACACTCAGGTAAACACATACGTGCATATGCTTGTACACACACACACAAAACCACCCAGGACCATAGACAGACCTCCGTCGCCTGGTCACAGTGTGGCTGTCGGTTTGTTGTTTTTTTTTTCCCCTTTTTTGTGTTGTCATAGTGTTTCCATTGCTTTGTACGTTTTTTGTGTGATAGTGTTGTCGTCGGTTTGTATGTTTTTTTTCTGCGTATGTTGTTGGTTCTTATTTTTTCAGATGCTGCAGTCGGACCGACGATACAGTCGCAGCAAATTGTCCTCTGGATCTTTTCTTTTTTTTTTCCCTCTCTCTCTCTCTGTTGGCTCCTTTCTTCTTCCCCTTCTTTCTGTTCTTCTTTTTCTTCTTTCTTTTTCTTTTTCTCTGCATTTTCCTTTATCTCCTTCCCCCCCCCGATTGTGTAAATGTTATTTTATTCCTATGCCGCTAATATTCCTATGCATAACGTCTGGCGAAATGTAACCAGAACAGACAGAGCCAGAAGTAGTGAATTCACCACCAACAAAAATGTGACACTAAAACTATGCTAAAATAAGGTGACCTTGGATGCTTTCATTCTTTGCAGCTGGTGGAATAGTGGTTAGGGTGTTCAGATGGTTGTGGGTTCGAATCCCAATTGCTAGTGTCATCACTGAGGAACCCTTGAGCAAGGTACCGTCCCCACACACTGCTCCCTGAGTGCCCCCGGTTGGTGGCAGATCACTGCTTCACTGGGTGAATTGGTTAAATACAGAGAAAGAATTTCACACTGTGTGTTGTGGTGTGTTCACGCATGATTATAAAAGGCCACTTTACTTTTACTATGGAAGGATGGGAGGGTAGTCTGCAAAAGTGCCCAAAAGTCACATATGGGAGTATTTTTGCTTGCTTAATGGAATCATAATGCAACAGAGAGGCCATAAATTCTGAAAGCAGACCCATATCTTCACAACAATAAGGCTGGATGTGTTTTTGTGAGGATGGTAAGCAAAACATTAAGCAGAGCCTGAAGAGTTTGTACCGTCATGCTAGACTGGTCACATCCGAGACAGGGAAGGTTCAGGGGAGGTCACTCGGGAGGTCATGCAACCGTGTAAAGGCACCTTGACCTTTTTTATGAATTATTTAAAAGCCATTTTAGTTCACTACATATAGCAAAATAATGGATGTGCTTAAGAATATCTCCTACTTGCACCGGCTCCCAGATGGGTACAGAATTTTAAAACATTACTCAGTGTGTACATTTCTCTCAATGGCTTGGGTCCTAAATACATCTCTGCTATGTTTAATGTGTATGTTCCTGGTAGGTCTCTTAGATCTGCAGGAGCTGCTCAGCTAGTGGTGAGAAGAGTTCAAACTAAACCTGGTGAAATGGTGTTTATCCACTATGCTGTTCGCTGCTGGAACAAACTGCCCTTCAGTATCGGATCTGCACCTAAGAGATAAAGCTCCTAATAAAATGCACTATTCTCCTCCGCCTTCTTTTAAATATCTGCACTTCCATTGCACTTTTAGTCCTCTTGAATTGATTTCCTATGTACTCTTTTACCTCTTTTATTCATTATTTTTTTTCCATTACTTTTTTGCCTCCTACTACTTGGATGCCTATATTTTCATTCTCTTCCTGTAAAACAATTTGAATGACCTTTGTGTACAATAATGGGCTACATACATAACTTATATAAATATAAATAAACTTGATTTGACTAATGTTCCCTGTTCTCCTGTCCCATGTCATCATCATTAACATCAGTCTCTGCTCTGTGAATGATGCTCATGTTCCTTTTTCTCATGCTCTTAGGGAGGGTTTTTCATCTTCAGCTTGCTCAAGGACACTGATTCATTATGATCTCGTGAAAAGAACTAAAACGGAAGCCACAGCTCGGCCATTTTTCATCCACAGGGGATTTCACTGAACCTGGCTAAGAGTTGGTCAGAGCAGGCTTAGAATGGTTTCTTTCTTTATCAGTTACAATTTCGGTTTCCAGTTGCTTTTTCTCAGTTTCTGTGATACGATTTTTGATTTTTCTTGAAGTATCTAAAGTGCTTGTTTCTTTCATGTTGTAATCTTCATACTGTATGTGGATAGGAATGTGCACTCAAATACAGAAAACAAGGGGAAGAGCATCGACTAATGTGCATTTGGGGCTCTTTTATTGACGTACAGGGGGATGTATTGTTGTGCAGGGGGATGTCACTGTAAGTTCCATTTATTTGTTTTGGAAGAGATCATTTCAACGCCTGATGTTCATAAATGCTCATAGCTCTGAAAACAATTGTGATTCTACAGGAATGATCTGGATGTCTGGACAAATGGGCCCCTAAGATATGAGCTGGTAATAAATAAAGAGGCTCCTCCACCTAAATGGTGAAAGGACATACGCAGGTAAACAGGCCTGCAGGGATACATTCCTAAAGCTGTGGATTGACTATTTCACTGTTTTCCTCCTCATGTGCATAATAATGTTGCTGGTTGTAAAGTCACCCTGAAGGGGACCCGTATCCCGAGCATTTTCCCCGAGCTCCACTACTGACATTTGTGTGGGTTTACGTACCAAAAACATTCACAAAAATGTCCTAATTCATTTTCTCATTTGAACTCTGTTTATCTCTTAGGGTCAAATAGGTTGTTTGTGTCACTTTACAATTAAGACAAACATTTTTAAATGAGTCATTATTAATTTAGTTCTGACTGGCTGTTGGTGTCTAATTTAAAAAGCAGTCTGGGCTGAAACAGCGCTTATAATGTCAGTGTTAAAAAGGTCTAAACTGCTGTAGGTTAAACAGGTGAATATGTTTTGGTTTTCATGAAAACAATGACTTCAAAACAGACTCTACATTCTATATAGAGCTATACAGCTCCGGAAAAAATTAGAGACCACAGCAAAAATGTTCAGTTTCTCAGGTTTTAACTTTTATAGGTGCAAGTGTGAGCACTGAACAGCTCTGCCTTTCAGCTTTCAAGAACTGCTGACTATATTTCTCCTAATTTTCAAATGTTAAAAATTGTTCTTTAAGCGTAATTTTAAAGGAAAGATGATACTTCAAAAAAAGAGAAATGATGCAGCGTTTACAGAACTTGAATCATTCAAAGAAAACAAATCTCTTGGTCACTCTTAAACAAAATGGCAATAATGACCGTGGAGGAACTTCTAGTAGTGTTTTACCATCTGACTGGTCACATTGCAAGAGGAGAGTGTTGATTACAGCAGTGTTTTTATACTTTTATACTGTTTCGGGTGATCGCTAATCAGTTCCTCATAAAGCAGAATGAGGTGCTTGTGTAGGAATTTAACAGACACTGGCATGGAATGGTCGTCATACTCATAGAGGTGCTGATTTAAAAATAAATTGCAGTGGTCTCTTTTTCCGGAGCTGTATATTCTAATTTGTATACATGGACTTTATGGACTGGGAGTGAATGGGACATTTTCAAAAACATTTTTAAATGCTGTATAAACTCATTTAAAAACAAGCAAAAACTGATTTCCCATTGTATGTTCAGTTTAACTGTGTAATGAGCCAGTTTCCAGACTGAATTTGGTTATTTGCTGCACCTTTGTGTAGCCTGACTGATTACCATTGGGGCTCCACCTCACTTTCGGGTCTTGCTGGTGCCTCGTGCCCAAGGGTCCCTGTCTGGTTCTGCTGCTTTCCACTCCCCATGCGCTTCTTCCCCATCCAGTTCAAAGCTCCGGTGTTCTGTCGATTTATGCTGCCTTGTCGAAAAATACTACCGCAGTCTATCGAAATATGCCACCTTGAAGTTTATACAGTTTATACAGCTACTGGTTTATAACACTGATAATGAGGAGAAACAGATAAATAATATGAATTATCAGAGAAAAATATAATTTATTCAAAACTATTTCATAAGCAGTCTGTCGATTCATGCTACCCTATCAAAAAATGTTACCTTGAAATTTATACAGATTTATGAGCGTGACACTGAATCCCAAGACTGTGGAGCTGCCCATGCGCAGAAAGGTACAGTAGCACATCTCAATGGGTAGCATGTATCGACAAAACACCAGCGGAGATTGTTGTTCATGTTGTTGTGGACACTCAAATTCCAACAAAACTACCTCTACCTACTCTTAACTGTACCAACTCAGTTAGCCAAAGGTGGCTTATCTGTTGAACAGTGATTAAGTCTGTACACAATGACCAGAGGAGGGTGAGTTCCCCTTTTGAGTCTTGGTTCCTCTTGAGGGTTCTTCCTCCAGCCTAAGAAGTTTTCCTTGCCTCTGTCGCCCTTGGTTTGCTTAAAAGGGTTTCGGACCTAAATTTTGTAAAGGTATTTTGTGGCAACATTCGCTGTAAATAGAGCTATACATACATAAACTGAACAGAATTATTCCTAAATTCTCATTGTAGTAACACAAGCATTGTTGCTGACCAAATGCATCTCCTCTAAACTCCCTGGCTAATGTCTGCACTGTTGAATCAGTGCAAATAAAAATCAATGCTTAGATCAGTGCCAGTCCTGACAGAAAGGTACTGCTGCCTTGCACATTTTGCTGTTTGCCTTTTCAAACACACCCACCTCAACTCAGGAAGGGCATGTTAATTATCTGATTAGATCGAGGCTAGTTACAGGAGAAAAACACCAAAAAGGCAGCACTACTCCAGTATCAGGACCAGGAACCACTGGGCTAGATAACAGAATTTAATTTGCAATGTCAGTCTTCCTTTGTTAAGAGTACGAGGGTGAAACGTTAGAGTTCTAATGAATTGAAAGTTTTAGCAAAGTGTGGTCTATCAATAAAAGGGTGAATCTGGCAGTGTGTGTGTCGACTGTGTCTTCTGGAGACTTTTGAGATGTTGCCCACTTTCTCACTTCCTTCATACATTCTGTAATCTGGATTTGAAAGGACAGACATAATGTCATTAGCCTCTCTTTTTCCTGATCAATGGTCCTCCTTCCTCAATTCAAACTTAAGTACCAGTTTGGCTAGACAGCTTACAACTCTCAAAGCTGACTGAACATGCAGCTCTGCAAAAAAAAAAAGTAGTATTATGACAACCATTCCATGCCAGTGTCTGTTAAATTCCCACACAAGCACCTCATTCTGCTTCATGAGGGACTGATTAGTGATCACCTGAATCAAATCTTATTTAATGAGGAAAAGTATAAAAACACTGCTGTAATCGACACTCTCCTCTCGCAATATGACCAGTTGGATGGAAAAACACTACTTGAAGTTCGTCGAAGGTAATTATTGCCATTTTGTTTGTGGGTGAACAAGAGATTTGTTTTCTTTGAATTATTCAAGTTCTGTAAACACGGCATCATTTCTCTTATTTTGATGTTTTGTCATTTCCTTTAAAATTATGCTTTACAGAACAATCTTTTTATTTGGAAATTAGGAGAAATGGTGTCATGTCTTAAAAACTAAGGCAAAGCTGCTCAGTTCAATACTATAAAGATAAAACCTGACAAACTGAACATCTTTGCGGTGGTTTCTTATTTTTTCTGGAGCTGTCCTCCTGAAATTACAGAGGTATGCCTTTTTTACTAGAGACTATGACGGAGAGGTTGATGTTTTGTAAAAGACAGTGATTGTGTTCTCCAGTCTGATTTTTGTTCCACGGTTAGCAGATAAGCTGCCATGAGTTTGTAGTCAGACTGAAGAAGGGAATCTGCATCCTCCAGCTGATTCTTGGAGTTTTAGGGGTTAATTCAATAGGTGGAGGAAAGGTTCCAACTACTGTAGAACCAGCATACCCAAATACAAATAATTACACATTTGTAAACAGATGGGGTTTTTTTTGGCTAAAACTAAAAGCATAATCATGAACTGTTCCCAAATGCAAAAGTTAATTCAAAATTTGTCACCTATTTCCCCCATTCCAGCTGCAAACCGTAAAGTAATATCGTAGACCAGTGGTTTTCAAACAGAGGATCACAGTTTGTGGATCCTGCCAACAGAGTACACACTCCCAAAGACATCACTTCAGTGGTGCATACTACCGAGAACTCATCCCTACTCATAGACTCCCCTTTTATCTTTCAGATTTTAAAGGTATTTTTCTTAAAGATATTCATCCGCATTAAGTGTATTTTCATTTTCTGCACAGTACAACATCTGATCGTTTGTAATATAAACCACTTTTCTTTTGAAAATAACTATATGTATTAATTTACATATCTACGCATTTAGATTTGAGTCTCCTAATGCACATTTGATTGAATGAAAGAAATGAAGGCGGCCTGTTTTTCCTTTCACTGAAAGGTTGTGGTTTTCAGTCTTTGACTTCAAACGCTGCACGAGTATCCTACACAACCATGCATATACAATTAGGTCCATAGATATTTTTTTCTCTGTACACCACCACAATGGATTTGAAAGGAAGCATGAAAATAGGATGCCTAGAATAGAGCCTAGGCTTTCAGCTTTAATTTAATGGGTTAAATTAAAGCTGAAAGCCCAGGTATTGCAGTAGGTTAACAAAAATTACAGACGTTTTTCTCAGAGGCCCGAAAGTAATTGGACAAATAATGTAAACTACATGTATTGTTTAGATACTTGGATGAAAATTCTTTGCCGTCCATGACTTCTTGAAGTCTAGAAACCATGGACGCCACCCAATGCTGTGTTTCCTCACTTGAAATGTTCTGCCAGGCCTTTACTGCTGATGTCCTCAGTTGCTGCATGTTTGTTGGGATTTCAAGATACCAGATTTTTTATTTATCAGATACATAGTTATACAAGAACAATCCGTAGTGAAATGTGCCCTTAAGTCGACCCATGAGACAATGAAGTTGTAAATACTGTAATTTAAATTAAAGAGACATTTGGAAAGGCTAAACTGAGGGAATACAAATATGCAGAAAAAAAATGTTTCTTTAATTATTTATTTATTTTTATAGTTTTTTTTAGCATGTTCTTTTGGATTCAGATCTGGTGATTGACTTGACTATTGAAGAATATCCCATTTCTTTACCTTGAGAAATTCTTGAGTTGCTTTCACAGTATTTCTTAGGTCATTATCCATTTACACCTTTGCCGTTTTGAGCTGAGAGTAACGTCCTACACACTTCAGAATTCATCCTGATACCTCTGTAAGCAGTCACATCATAAATAAACTTCAAAGACTCTGGCAGCCATTCATACCCATGCCATAACACTGGCTCCACCATGTCTGACAGATGATGTGGCATGCTTTAGCTGTCCCTTTCTTTCTCCATACTTTTCCTCTTTCCATCATTCTCCATCATTCTGGTACAAGTTGATCTTGGTTTCATCTGTCCAAAGAACCATATTCCAGAACTGGGCAGGCTTGGTTTTCTGGCAAAGTCTAATCTGGTCTTCCTGTTCATACCTCTGGTTTGCATTTAGAGGTAAACCCTCTGTAGTTACATTCATGAAGGCGTCTCTTGATCATAGACTTTTAGACATCCTCAAGAGTGCTCTTGACCTGGCTAGATATGAAAGGGGTGGAAGAATTCTGCGATCATCCACTTTAGTTGGCTTCCTTGGTCTTCCAGGTCTTTTGGTGTTGTTGAGCTTCCGTCTTTTTATAAATGTACCAGACTGTTCATTTGGGCACCCCTAAAGCTTTAGCTCTCTCTCTGACAGGTTTCTTTTGTTTTTTCAGCCTAATGATGGCATCCTTCACTTACATTGACACCTCTTTGGACCTCATGTTGAATACCAAATGCAAAATCAGTGCTTTGTATCAACTCCAGACCTTTTATTTACTTAATTTGTCATGGAATAACAAGGGAACAGGTCACATCTGGCCATTAAACTGCTTGGCAGTCACATGTCCAATTACTTTTGAGTTTCTGAAAATAGACTGACTCAGTGAAAAATGGCTGTATTTCTGACAGCTTAATGCAATGCTTTTCGTTACACTTTTTTAATTAAAGCTGAAAGTCTGTACTTCGGGCACATCCTGAAAGTCTATACTTCCATCACATCTTGATAGCTTAATTTCAGATGTATTGTGTTCGTATACAGAGGGAAAATGATTTTTAAAAATGCAGCAGTGCACAAATGCTTATGGATCTAAGTGTGCTTTTTTCAGATCCAAGATGAAATTTAAACAAGATGTTAAACATGTAAAATCTGTTCATGTAAAACGTGTAAAATTTTGTCCAATATAGATTTCTGCATGCATGGCCTGAATCACCAAGAGCTCTTTGTTAGACGTGTTATACACTGTTTGAGTACAAGACCCTGTATCAGACCAATAGCGATACTGAATATTGGATCGGCATGCTAGTGTAAGCTAGAACTCTAATTGTCATCTCCAGCTCCAGAAGAAAATAAGAGGGCACTGCAATTTATTTTTAAATCAGCATCTCTAAGAGTATGACAACATGCCATGCCAGTGTCTGTTGAATTCCTACACAAGCACCTCATTCTGCTTTATGAGGTACTGATTACTGATCACCCGAATCACGTCTTATTTAATGAGGAAAAGTATAAAAACACTGTTGTAATCGTCACTCTCCTCTCGCAATGGGACCAGTTGGTAAAACGCTACTGGAAGTGCTTATCACAAAACAAGCCAAGGCCTTAGAGGCTACTTTCAGTCTCACTGTAGCTGCTCAAATTATTGACAAGCCGCTTGACTTATGCATGACTGTGTGATGACTGTTTCATCTGTGCTGGGCTGTTTTCTTTTCACAAAGAAAGAGAATTACTTTGTCTGTTTGTTGAACAGGCATAATTTCAAAAGTGACAAATGATGGTTCAGACTGCAATAGAGCTTCACCGATTGCATGTACACAAATGAAAAGCTTTTTACACTGTATGGACAAAAGAATTAGGACACTTGACCATTACACCAACAGGTACTTCAATGTAATTCCATTCAAATACATATACTTTAATATGGAACTGGTCCATCTTTGCAGATATAACAGCTTCTGCTCTTCTTGGAAGGCTTTCCACAAGATTTTGGAGTTTCTGTGGAAATTTGTGCCCATTCATTCTGTAGAGCATTAATGAGGTCAGACACTGATGTTGGACGAGAAGGCCTGGATCACAGTCTCCGTTCCAGTTCATCCCAAATGTGTTGGATGGGGTTGAGGTCAGGACTCTGTGTGGGTCAGTCAAGTTCTTCCACACCAAACTCATCCAGCCATGTCTTTATGGAGCAGGTCTTTGTGCACTGGGACACAGTCCTGCTGGAATAGAAAAGGTTCTTCCCAAAACGTCCACAAAGTTGGAAGCATGGTGTTGTCCAAAATGTCTGAAGCATTAAGATTAAACCCTTCACTGAAAGCAAGGGGCCCAGCCCAAACCATGAAAAAGAGGTGTGGCCCAATACTTTTGTCCATATGTATTTCATTGCGAAGACTTAAATGACACATTGTAGTCCTTGTAATCCTAGATTAGTACATCATTTATGACATTCTCTGGGGATGCTAATGTTTAATTATAATGAATGTCCTTACACTTCAAAAACTCATGAGCCTAAATTAAGATTTAGCTCTTCAGGTTCCTTTGGAATCGGATAGAATCTCGAAGCAAACACAGTCATGTCGCTATAGTTTTTTGCCCCAGTGAAGCGCTACTCAGTGCGATGCGTTCAGCTCTAGTTCTCTCAAAATTATGCGGCTCGTACTCTGGAGGCCAGTAGCAGGAGTCAAAATGTATTGTGCGGGACAGAAAGCAGGCATGCATAATATGAGCTCAGCTGCTAGCAGCAGAAACAGCAGGCTCAAGAGGAGTCAGTGTGCCTGGATGAATTCCTAATTCACTCCCACAGCTGTACAGAGATGGCGATCCCCAATTCCACTGTTTGTCCAGCAATATGTAGCACAGTCCTTCAGACATAGGAAAATAATGGTTCATCTTACAATGAGATGGGATTTCAACCTAAACATATTGGACATTACTGGTTATGGCTGAAATGTCAGTGATTGAGGCGAACTTTTTCCAAAGACCATTACTGGAGGAGAAATTGGTCCCAGCCAGTCCAATAACTGTCATTGACTGTCCATTCAAGGTTCAGTTCAACTATACGATTACACTTGATTTATCTTTATTCTGCTCTCTTGCTCGTGACAATGAACCCTTTAATACTAAAATCTACATTTGCTTGACCTCGGTGTAATCTTTCCCATCCATCCCTCAAAAAGAAACAGTGGCCTATTTTGGTTTCTTTTTTTTTCCTTTTTGGCTCAATAAAATGTAATACATAGCCCTCCCTTCCTTCCCCAGAGATACTGCTATCAGTCCACAGTGTCTTTTGTGAAGTCTATTAAAGGCATTTCTATGAAAATGCTATCACAAAGCAGTCACGCATTCACCGACTATAGCTGTGGAGCCATTCTTTCCACAGGCTCCGAAAAAGCCACGCTTGCAGATACTGTCACACATACACAAACACACACTATAATACTTCTAACTTTCTGGTTCTTTCTAAAACCTGCTTAAATAATTTCCATGTGAAGGCTTTGTCTATTATTTGCATGCTGGCTTGGTCTGTTTTTAATGCCTAAATGTTTTATTCATCAGGAGCTTTTGTAGTTGTCTTGCATTTAAAGAAACTCAGAACTCTATTTGACATCAGTGTTTCATCCTTTTAACACACTTAAATAACTCACATTTTTTAGCAGTGATTTGTAGTTGTAGTTTGGTTTGTTACGTGGTGTGATATTTGGTGCCTTACGGGCTAATTAAATATTTACTTTTAAGATGAAACACCACTAGAATAGGTGCTATTAGACCATTTTACTGTAACCAATACAACATATATATATATATATATATATATATATATATATAAATATATAACTGCTCAAACTAATACAATTAACATCTCACTGTGGTTTGGTTGATAGCACCTGACAAAGATTGACTGTAGCGTAACAGTTTCAGTAACAATGTACCCAAAAAGGCAGTAGGAGTTGTGCGCAGAGAAGAGAGGAAAGACTGG
>JBBPCX010069242.1:0-11510 GCA_037974365.1 Hydrocynus forskahlii
TCTCATTGCGAGAGGAGAGTGTTGATTACAGCAGTGCTTTTATACTTTTCCTCATTAAATAAGATGTGATTCAGGTGGCAGTCGAGAAAACATTGGCAATTCATCCTGCAACATCAGTGAAATAAGCAAAGGTTTTAAAATGCATCTCTGTAAAATACATTTAGAAAATTCTGATAGATTTTCCTCATATTTATCTTGCATGCATTGAAACTCAGATTTGTGTAGTATATACAGTCCTATATTGTGGCTGTGTTCAAAATTCAATACTGTCCAGGTGGTCAGTGCCTTAGGAGACACTGTTGTGATAAAAAGGCAGTTTGATTTGGGCATGACTGGGTGCCTTCCTGCCTGGTACCAGGTATGCAGATACCGCTTCTAATTAGTGAATCCAGCTGCTTTTGATGTACCCATTGTTCACACAGGTGCACATAGTTTGTATAGTCTAAATAGAAAAGCACTTCCAATAGACTCCGATGTTTTGGAGCAGCTGCTCACAAGTCTAAGGTCACCAATCCCAATGCCAAGCATCAGCTGGAAGCAAATAAAGCCCCCCCCCCCACACACACACACACACACTGGGCAGGGCATCTGCATTTTCCGGACCGATGAAGCTCAATCCAATACTGCTGCTACAAGCTGGTGTGGTTTTTGTGATTCAAAACTGATCAGCCAGTATCAGTACCTAACATCACTAATGCTCTCATTGCTTAATGCAATCTAATCCTCACAGCAATGTTCCAATTTCTAGTTCAAAGCCTTCACAGAAGAACAGAATCAACAAACATTTGTAAACATATTGTGTAATATTGTAGCATACCCATACATACAACTTTGTCTTCTACACTTTTCTTAACTTCCTATCAAATCCTATCGAATTAGCATCCCTAATGTAAAGACAAATTATGGAGTCTTTTGGTTTGGTCGGGAATAATTATATACTGTTATTTACATCTAAAAACAGAAGCAGGTCACCTTTTGGCAGCGATCAATAATAACTGAAATTACAACAGTGATTTCTGTGTCAAAAAGGGTTCATTTGAAGAACATTTCAGGAACCTGTAATTTTAGGATTGTTCAATACATTATTAGAAATAGGTATTTGAGCTATAAATGAAATCTGTAAGTTAACAGATGTAATGTAGAGCCATTATTCAAACAAAAAACAGTAAAGATAAAATATCCCTTTAGTTGAAAATATGAATTAGTCCTTGGGAAATGTTTTCATTAAGCAGGATATCCCCCATAGAAGCCCATAGATGAACCACCTCTTAATCCAGGGGTTCAGTTTAGCACCCTGGCGTTGAGGGTTGAGGGTTTGGGTGGCTTAGACATGTTGACAAGGGTGGCGGGTTTTCAGAGTTTCGTTTTGTCGACATGTGGGTGATGTGGTCTGTTGTTGTCACTGTCTTTGCTTTTTTTTTTTTTTTTCGGTTCGTTTTTGATGGCTGTTCATAAAACATTAGCCCGAGCCTACCAACGCCACTGCATATAGTCTACAGTGAACATGCCAAACATGTTTACTACAGAGGCTGAACACCTTCCATCGACACAAAAGCAACAGACATCCTTCAGTGTCAGTCATCACAAAGAAAGTTATTAGACACAGTCATCTTTAATTCACAATTACTGAAAACCACTTGTCTAGCTAGCTGACATCACTATCTGGGCGGCATAGTGGATTTTGAAGTCATGCATATCGTATGTAATACATGACATGACTGCGGCTCTCTTTGTCTGTCCTTTGCTTGAAGGGTATTTCTTTAAATAAACATGTCTCGTGAAACAGATTAGAACCCCTGGGTTGCCTACGAAGACACCAGGACCTTCACCATATCTGGTAATAGGCTGTCCTGGTACAGAAGTCACCCATCTGATGGAATGGACAACCAGCTTTACGACCTTAGGAGCATAAACCCAAGAGTATAAAGACAGAGCTCTACAGTCCGACGGTGTGGATCCACCGACTGGCATTGGTGGTTTGCTGTTTTGCTACCTTTATTTGGCAAAATAAAGAAAATTGCCTGTATCAATTTCTGTTGTATAGTTGTTTTTATTTGATTTTCCTAGAAGCTTAAGTTTCCTCCACAACAGTTGCAAGAGTTTTGGCTGTGAGAGAAGTTATGAAACCCATTAAAACCCATTAAGATCCATCAGATTTGACTGTGTTTAATTCCAAATAAAACAGTTTAAACTAATATTCATTTATTCATTCATTTTATGTAACTGCTTGATCCTCACTAGGGTAGTGAGTACCAGGAGCCTATCCCGGGGTCTATGGGCGCGAGGCAGGCTCTTCATCCTGGACGGGGCGTCGGCACACCGCAGCTTTAAACTAATAACTCAGCAAAAAGTCAAACCTAGCCTGTGTTCATCTTACCCTGGATGTGCTTGATCGCCTAATACATGTTTCGTGTAGAAATATTGCTTTGTTCGTTCAGTGTTGGAGATACAATACCTTAAATACATCCCCAAAACTTCTCTCGACCCATCTAAACCACCCACTTACAGTGAGCGATAAAAATGAATAAAACTCATTTTGGGATCAGATTCCTCTATATTCATTCCTCTGTTTTCATTTTTAGAGCTCACTGTAAGCCATACTGTGTTCTTAACCACATCCCCAAGTCTGCACCACCTTATCGAAGAACTGGAGGTGGTTTGAGCAGGTTGAGAGAGGTTTTGGGGATGTACATATAGAAATGATTTAGGTGACTATTGATTTGTGATGTTTCTCGACAATTTTAGCCTCGTAGCTCCAGTTCTAAAGAAAGAAAAATTTGGACCTCAACCATGTCATGGCTGCGTGACTGTATCTGGGATAAATGCAAAACTGTACAAATGTGATTTTTTTTTTTTTTTTCAGCGGAGCTGCAGGCATCAGATGCCATGGCTTCCCATGACGTAGGCAAAGAGTGAAAATCAAAATTCATTAATATACAGACTGTGCAAAGTGAATTTGATTCAAAATGTGTGTTTCAGCACAACACATCAATCCAAACTCAATTTAGCAGTAGTAAATTTAGCAATTTAGCTTTCGCCTCTCACTTTAATTGCTGATCTAATTTTCCTGGTTCAAAGGCACAGCGTGCCCCGAGGGGATCTGAAACCATGCTGAGCCTTTCACAGGCGTAGTAGCCTAAATTATTTTTCTCCCCCCAGACAGAGCAGTTCAGTGGCAGATGAAAAATAAAGATCTGTTGATTCTTTCAAATGGAGTGTCAAAATGGAAAAGTTCATTATTGCGTTTTGAACGCACTTCAAATAGCTGTTTTTTCCACTAAGGAGAGCTGCTAATGCTTCCATTTTATATTGCTTTGCTCGAGAACAAGTTGATGCCCTGTATTGGATGTTAAGATGCAAATTGCATTCTCTGATAAATGTGCATTAGCAAAATGCAACTGTGATTTTAAAAGGGTACAGCTGTAAAGCATTTTGGTGGAATCGCATCGCCACGTCCAGGTTTTATTTTCATTCATTATAGTGTTATAGTGTTACTCCGGGAAAAAAAAGAGACCACTGCAATTTATTTTGAAATCAGCACCTCTATGAGTAGGACAACCATTCCATGCCAGTGTCTGTTAAATTCCCACACAAGCACCTCATTCTGCTTTATAAGGGACTGATTAATGGTCACCTGAATTAAATCTTATTTAATGAGGAAAAGTATAAAAACACTGCTGTAATCAACACTCTCCTCTGGCAATGAGACCAGCTGGATGGTAAAACACCGCTAGAAGTTCGTCAAAAGTAATTATTGCCATTTTGTTTGAGGGTGAACAAGCGATTTGTTTTCTTTGAACTATTCAAGTTCTGTAAACACTGCATCATTTCTCTTATTTCGATGTTTTGTCATTTCCTTTAAAATGATGCTTTAAAGAACAATAGTTTTATTTGGCGATTAGGAGAAATATTGTTAGCAGTTCTTAAAAACGAAGACAAAGCTGTTCAGTTCAATACTTGCACCTATAAAAGATAAAACCTGAGAAACTGAACGTTTTTGCAGTGCTCTCTTATGTTTTTTCCGAAGCTTTGTAGATGTTAAAACGTTGCGCATGGAGCAGTGAGGCCTGCTATCAATGGCAGTCATTGTTAATTAGCAGTCTGAAGAGGTGGACATGAGCTTTCTACATGACAGGCTTTTTTGCTTCTTTCACCGGGGTGCCAGTCCTCTCGAGACATGCCCGATTTCATGGTACCACATCTCACAGAGCACCGTGGGAGATTCCCTCATCATTAATCTATTATTCATGCTTTATTTCATACTGAATAATCACGCGCATTCTCCTCGGTGGGAGAGAACACTGTCTGTAAACTCAAGCCTGAAGAATTTCAGGGCACACAAAAATGCACAGAACTGTACAAATCGCCTAAACAAATTGTTTACAACCATTTATCTCAGCACTACATTTTTTTTTCCTCGTTAAAAGCAAACAAATAAGTAAACAAGCCCAAAAAACATTAGAATAAATGCAAGGAAACAAGCAGTCAGGTGCAGCTAGGTGTGTGTGAGTGGGGAAGAGATGGCACCAGGATGGATTGTGGAGAGATAAGACAGCAGAGGTGATGTGATGCTCTGGGCAATGTTCTGCTGGGAAACCTGGCATTTATGAGGATGTTACTGTGACATGTACCACCTACACCATTCCAGTAGAACAGTGGCCTCTTTCAGCAGGACAATGCACTCTGCCACGTTGCAAACATTGCTCAGAGATGGTATGAGGAACGTGAGATTTCAGTTTGACTGAGCATCTGTGGGACAAACTAGTTCAATCCATTGGGGCCACCTCACTGCTTGGTATCCAATTATCAGAGCACAAGTTAGAGCAGTTATGGTGGCACAAGGGCATCTACACAATATTAGGGTGGTGCAACGTTTCGAGTTTATGACGCTCACTCCCACTCCCACTCAGTTTACACCGTTAGCCTCGTACTTACGGACTACGTTGGCGAACTAGTTTGGTTGCGCATGGCGGAAGAATACACAGTAACACGGCATATGAATGAGGGAGTTTTCCTTTTCCTTTTTCTGTGGCTTAGCTGTGTTTATGATTTTACAGCTCTGTTAGGATCGGTAAGTGACTTAGACTAGGGTGTTTTTCAACTTACACCAAATTCCGTGTTGCATCACTGTTGAAGGTAGCTATGTTATGTCTCATAAATACAAAAAGTAGTTTGCTGTACTGCTCTGTACTTTGTAGCCCACATTTAAAACACAAAACCTAACTTAATAATCAGTTGGTTTTTTTTTAAAGAAGTCTAAATTAGCTACATATTTCACTTGTCTCTGTTATGCACCAGCATCTCAGTGGAAAAGTAGAGCCTGATGGAAAACAGTCCAAAGGCAGAGCATGACTGAGTAACAAAAGAACAAAATGAGGCATTTTTTAGGTGTGACTTGCAGATACTTGACACAGAGGAAAAATGTGTGTGTGATCAATAATGGCCCAAATAATGAAGTAAAGTGGAGTATAGTTCGTCTTAAATAATAGGGCAGCATGGCCATGAAAAAAGTAAAGCAGAACACCTGTGCTTTTGTTCGTTTCATGCTTCAGCATTCTTTTGTGTTTACCAGAGCAAGCTGAACCGGGAGGTGTAGAGGGTTCGAGTCGAGAGAGAGAGAGCGAGAGAGAGCGAGAGAGAGAGAGGGAGTCAGAGAGTTGCAGGACTCACAGCGTAATCACACTGCAGCTTGCCAGCGTTAAGTTTCAGTTGTGCGAGTGCCAGGGACTGTTCTCGGAGCCAGGTGGCAGCGAGGGCCTCGGTGGAGGTAGATATCCGGCGAACACAAGCCTAATGAATCCTTAACTGCACCGCTGAAATCAATGGCACACTAAATAAATGGCATTGTACAGCATGATGTTGGCATTAGATTTAATTTAATGAGAAGGAGTCGCCCCGTGGTGGAGCTTCTATTGATCTTTTTAATTGCCCTTGAGAAACACGCTGGGAAGAAAAACCTTTTTTTTTCATGACACTAGAAACTTTCTGTATGGATTTTTTTTCTTGTTTTATATCTCGTGTTCCCGTAGAGAGCTGGAGAGTGTTGATGTGTAGCGATAGAAGCAGTACAGGGGGGCCACTGGGGGTTTGGGAGAACAAAAGGGAGAGACAGAGAGAGAGAGAGAGAGAGAGACAGAGACAGAGAGAGAGAGAGAGGGAGAGAGACGGAGAGAGAGAGAGAGAGAGAGAGAGACAGAGAGAGAGAGGGAGAGAGAGAGACAGAGAGAGAGAGAGAGAGAGAGAGAGAGAGACAGAGAGGGAGAGAGACAGAGAGGGAGAGAGAGAGACAGAGAGAGACAGAGAGAGGGAGAGAGAGAGAGCGAGAGAGAGAGAGAGAGATGAGATGATAGGTCTGGGCTGTTCAGTCTGTTATGATTTGTTTCTTTGATGTTCAGTGTTGTTTCTTCTTCCCAGTTTTCTGAAGTGTGTATAAGTGTGTGTGTGTCCTTCTCAGGTACAGTCAGCAGGAGACACAGAGAAAACAGGAACAAATATTAATCAATATGAATTAACTGATGTTGTTCAATTTTAATAATTATTAATGAATAATAATTCATTAGTTGATGAACATACATAACAATCAACATTGAACCTGAAAAAATCTGAGATTAAAAAGCACATGGTTATGTTTTATGTAACACTGCCCTCTGGTGGCCAGAACGGGAAACACTGAGTTAAAAAGGAATTGTAATTGCATCCACTGTTCATTTGTGTTTACATGTGAGTGAAGTTTAGAATATATGTATTTATAATTCATATATAAAACATAACATTAAGAATTATTATTTTTTTAATATTCTACCTAGGGACAGGCATTTACATAATTTTACTATTCTAATATCTACATTTATAGATCTACATATCCCTATGGGATATAATATATATATATATATACTACATATTTATTTGTAATGACTATAAAAAAGGCCATTACTCTATTAAATTTGAACATATATAGAGCTTCACTGGTCACAACTCATTTTACTAAATAATAATGTGTTGCTACAAATTAGCATAAGAACAGAGAATGAGATATGGCATGGCTTTGGGCATGATAATGAGATAGTTAAAAGAATGAGATGATTAAGATGTGGCCTCAACATGCTAAGACATGAAAATGTGATAAGATGTGGCCACACCGTAGTAAATCTTGAAAATTAGACAATTAAGGTGTGATCACAACTTAGTAAGAATGAGATAATTAAGGTGTGACCATACATTGGTGAGGCATGAGAATTAGATAATTAAGGATAAGTAAAGCATGAGACTGAGATAATTAAAACATGGGCAGAAATGAAGAAGTCGTGAGAATGAGATAATTAATATGTGGCCATAAATTAGTACGACACGGGGATGAGATCATTAAGGCTAGAGAATGAGATAATGAAGCTGTGGCCAGAACTTAGCAAGTCATGAAAATGAGATAATTAAGACGTGGCCCAAACCAGCGTTACAACTTAGCAGCAAACCAGTGTTACAACCAGCTTGAAAAACTAGAAGGGAAAACTAAGACATGGGAATGAGATAATTAAGGTGTGGCCACAAATTAGTAGGTAAGAGAACAGAATGGTAGAATAACAAGCACAGCTCCTTCATCTGACCCTTCCACACAAAACCGTTTGGCCACACAGTGGCATCGTTTCCCAGACAGGATCTGGAGGAGCTCAGTAATGGCATGCAAGAGTAAAAGCGGGTCGGCGGTCAGTGGGAGCCCCCCGGTCACCGGATCAGCCACAGCTGCCTCCGGCTGCTATTTTCACTCCAGCATAAAGCAGGCATGGGGAGCCAACAGCTCCAGCCTGGACAAGCAGCCTTCTCACACTCTTCCAGCCCTCTCTCCGTCCACGCCATGAAGTCTGCAGGGGCCAAGGACCACCCGACCTCCTGTCTGTGAGTCACCACTGTGTGTTTGTGTCGCCCAACAAGTAGCTACAGCAGACAACGACGCGTGTGTTCCAGCAACACTAATACTTTTAGCACTGGAGCTAACAAGGCTAATGTAGGTAACAAGCCATGGCAGCCTATAGGCCTTAAAACATATGGAGGTAGTCTCGCTTGCGCGGTTTCTGACTCTGTATGACTTGTACGGTTACCTAGAACCATAGTCCGAAGTGCGCTAGCATCACTAGTCCATCCTGCAGCCTGGTTTAGTCCACGATTGCAAGTGACAGCGAGTCGTACAGTGTCAGAAACCGCATAGGCGAGTCTGTTACAGATAAAGTGAAGCCTGGGACGAACCGGGCTTGCGGTTCACGCTGAACCGTGTGAGTTGAGATGTGCAGCTCCTGCATAAAAACAAGAGATGCTCTAACTAGCTAATTTCTATCAACCATTCAACATAAACGTGAAAAGAATGATGACTGATTAGCAATTTGTCTGCCGAGTCATGGTGATAGTAGCTGCTTCCTGTGGTGTATTCAAATACACGGATATTATCAGGCAGGACTATATCGATATAAAACGCTATGAAATCTTAGTCCTGCCTTAGTCCTCGCTAAGCTAAACAATAGTTGGCCTACCTGCACTGTTGTTTATTCTTATTGGTAATTGTGCTACCGGGATGCTTTAATGCTAGGCTTTTTCTTACATTTTGTTTAGTTGTTTAGTTGATGTTTTGGTTAATCTGTGAAGTGATATGTGAAAAATGGATATGCTAGCATGGTGGCAGTGTATGATGTGTGTGTTTTTTTCCCTGTGCTGCGTGTAGCTCCTCGCCCTCGGACCCTGAGGAGCTGGACAGTGGAAGCGAGAGCTCGGAGAAGTCATCGAGCGAGGCTGGGCGGCGCCCCCACCGGTCAGGCCGGAGGCTGGTGGGGGTCAGTAAGCAACGTCAAGCGGCGAACGCTCGCGAGCGCGACAGGACGCACAGCGTCAACACGGCCTTCAGCGCCCTGCGGACGCTCATCCCCACCGAACCGGCCGACAGGAAGCTGTCCAAAATCGAGACGCTGCGACTCGCCTCCAGCTACATCTCGCACCTCGCCAACGTCCTGCTGCTGGGTGAGAGCTGCAGCGACGGACAGCCCTGCCTGCAGTACCGTGGCGTCCTGCAGGGCGGCGCCGCCCGTGCCTCGCTCAGACCCATCTGCACCTTCTGCCTCGGCAACCAGAGGAAAATGGTGAGGACTGGTTTTGTTTTTAAATTTGACTCCACAACAATTTATTTTTGCAATCATACTCGAAACAAATAGCAAAAAAAAAAAAGATTTGCAGGAAAGTAAAGTGGCCCCTTATGGTCACGTGTGAACTTCTTTCTCTATATTTAACCCGTTTAACCCATTCACCAAGTAAAGCAGCGGGAAGCCAGGAACACAGCGCCTGGAGAGCAGTGTGTGGGGATGGTCCCTTGCTCAATGGTTCCTTGGTGGTGCCACTAGCAGTCCTGGGATTCAAACCCATGATTGCAGGGGCAACTCCCTAAACACTAGGCTACCAGCTGCCTATGTTTAGGATCACTCCCAGTACAGGATTCATTAACTTAGTTTCAAATGTCATATAGTAGTGGTCAAATGTTATATAGTAATATATAACTACTAAACATGACTATAAATACTACTAATATATAACTATAATAATACAGCAAAACATAACATTTGACCACTCGATTGTTTGCATATTCAGTTAGTAACATGTATGTAATGTCATAATACACATATACATCCAGCTAGCACTTACTGACAAGAGCTAAAAACAATGACAGTGCAGATCATCAGGACATGACAGAGCATTATTTAACGATGCACTGCAAGTCATATCGCCCCCTACACTTCCTGTAGTGTATTACAATCTGTAGGGATGACCTTGTGGATCATAAGAACATTATAGAGCGCTGTAGAGTGTTACAGATTATTACAGAGCGATATAGAACATTAAAGAGCACATTTAAATAAAAATAGGGGTCATATTGCCCCCTGTATTTACTGAAGGGTGTTACAATCTGTCAGAATGACTGTGTGGATCAAATGAGCATTACAGATCATTAAAGAGCACTTTAAAAGAGTGTTTTAGTGAAACAGTAGCCCCCCCCTACCATTCCTGCAGTGTATTATGTTAATAAGAACATTATAGAGCATTACAGAGCACATAAAACAAATTGTATCACCCCCTACAGTTCCTGTAATGTATTACAACCTGTCAGAATGACTGTTCGAATCAAATGAGCATTATAGAGCAGTACAGAGTGCTTTATGGCGGAACAGTAGATCATATCACCCCCTAGACATCCTGTAATGTGTTACAGCTTGTCAGAACATCCATGTAAATCATATGAACCTTACAGAGCATTACAGCGTGTTACAGAGCATTAAAGAGCACTATGGAGTATTATAGAGCACATTTTAAAGAAACAACAACAGAATTACAATGCGAATCATTTACAGTGTAATACAGACCACATATAAATAAAGTCCACATCGCCCCCCCTATGCTTCATATTGTGTATTACGATCTGTCAGAACGCCCATGTGGATCAAATGAACATTACTGAGCATCATAGAAGGAACTGAAATAAACTAGCATCTGTATCGCCCCCTACATTTCCTGTAGTGTATTACAGTATATCAGAACATCATCTGTGGCGATGGTGTGAGCATTATAGAACATTACAGAGCATTACTGAGAACATTTTAATCACACAGTGTCACCCCCTACATTTCCTGTAGCGTATTGTAATCTGTCAGAACATCCGTGTCGATCAAATAAACATTAGAGAGCATTGTAGAGCATTACAGAGCACATCTAAATAAAATATCACCCTCCTGTGCTCCCTGAGGGGTATGACAATCTGTCCGTGTGGATCATTACAGAGCCTCACAGAGCACTACAAAGCATTATAGAGCACTACAAAGCATTATAGAGCATTATAGAGAGCCTGTAAGCTGGTGGTCACATGCTGTTTGATGGTATAGGTTTGGTGCCCTTCCTGCTGCTACATGGAATCTGTGGGCAGTGCCAAGTGAAAAGCGCTGGAAGGCCCAAACGAGTGCGTGGCTCTGGGGAAACGGTCTAGACAGTGTGTTCTCTTCTCCAGCCTCGCGGACCCGGCGTCTCAAAGTCTCGTATTTCTGGTGCTCCCCGCTCTAACACACCTGACCCAGGGCCTGATTAGCAGAGCCAGGTGCGCCTGGGCAGCCCTGTGGATTCTCGGGGGCCTCCGCGGACCAGCAGGACAATAAGAGACCGACGGAAAAAGATTATGATCAAATGCTGATGCAATTAGACGATATGTTTAATATTTGTCATTAACAGTAACAATTATATTTCTATCAACCAATTTATAGACATTTTAACATTGTAATATTACCCGGGGGTTAGGGGGCTGGTCGCATCTTGTCACTAACACTTATGAAGCTTAATGAAGATTAATACACAGCTCTGGGGAAAAAAAATAAGAGACCTCTACAGTTTTATTTTTAAATCAGCGTCTCTCTGAGCGTGAACCCATTCCACTCCAGTTTCTGTTAAATTCCTACACAAGCTCCTCATTCTGCTTCATGAGGGACTGATTAGTG
>JBBPCX010069243.1:0-11510 GCA_037974365.1 Hydrocynus forskahlii
CAGAGTAACTGAAAGAAAGAGCATGATTATGTCATTGATGACAAGGTGAATGTACAGAATGTATCTTGGGTCAGTGGAGAAAATTGGATTTTTAAAGAAGGCAAACACAAAAATCCCATTGATGTAGGTTATGATGACACCCAGTCCGACCACGATTAAGTTCTTAATAAAAGCATCTTCAAAAGAGTCGCGGCTGATATTCATTTTCAATTAATCTTCTTTTCTCATTAATCTATTTAATCAAAAAATAATTTATTTATACCGTTTAGAGAGATTTCTCTTTGTATTATTGCTAAATATATGCAGAGTAAAAAAAAAAGTTAAATATTTATAAAGAAGAGTGGTTTTAATTTGTTTTCACCATCTTATCATGTAGTACAGCAAAAGTTATTGTAAATGATATTATAGATAAGATACCTTTAGGTGTTTCCTGCAATTCAAACTACTCTGCTACTTTTATACACTATTTCTACTGACTTATTCTCCCTTGTGGTCAACACAAAATTAATCGATGACACCAACATAGTCCTCAAGGGTGTTAGAAAACATAGATCAGCTTAATGTGTAATATCTCTGTGTGTATACTGAAAAAGATTCACCTGTGCTTGCCTAAGACAGAGGATTTCAGAGCTCAAAGGTAAAATCTCAGTGCTTTATCTAATTATTTTAAGTCTTCATAGTTGGCTCTAACAACTGCCTCTCTAATGAAATGGCATTCAGAGACAACTAACTTCTTCTAAAATTAGTCATCCATTCTTTTGGAATGGCATGATTCAAAAAGGAGGCTATATTTCTCATGTTTTAGAGGCCAGTATGTTTTACTCTGATTTAAAAACTCAATACTGCAATTCTTTAACGGCTGTTTCACAATTAGTTACTGTAAACACTAGAGGTTCAAACTAGTATGAGTATATCTGCTGGATGAAGAGATTTACACACACACACACACACACACACATATATATATACACACACACCTACTCATATATATATTTATAAATAGTATAAACATATTATATGTACAAATAATACTTATACATTTGTCAACATTTATCTTTATATTTGTAAATATAAATCCATATTATGTATTCATATTTATGCACATTTTTGCATATTATATTGCTCAGTATATTGTTCACTGCATCTTTACATATTGTTATTGTTTTATACTGTTGTGCTTGAGAGACACCATTGACCGGAATCAAATTCCTTGTATGTGTTTGCTCACATACTTGGTCAATAAACGTGATTCTGATTTTGATTGTTTTATTGACAAGTCTTTTATTCTCAGTCTCGGTATCAGATTTCTGGTGTACAACTAGACCCATCACTCAATTTCTGAAGACACATTAAGCTGCCCGACTGCCATTTCCACACATACTCTTGCTCTCGAACACCTATCCGGTCAACCTGGACAATGGCTTCGCATAACTAAACACCCAAGAGAGCTTAAGACAGGCCTGTCCAAAGTACGGCCCGCGGGCCATTCACAGCCTGCCGTCAGATTTTATACAGCCCACAGCTTCGGTCATATGTGTTATTTATGGCTCGCTAGCTCTGTCAGAATAAATAAATCATAAAACTTTAAAAATCGAATTCCTCCTTTCACAACATTGTGGCAGCACCATTCTAATGCTATATGGCTCTGCATCCCTGCCACAAACCCTTCTCACTCATTTCTGCCATGGCAACTGCAAAGAATTAGTGTCAGCAAGTTATCTGTTCCTTGAAAAAAATCTGAAATTGTTTTGAACGGTAACATCTGTCACTATTAACAGCGAAAAGTCTAAAGCACACTAATGAACTTGGACTTGTGGTACTTATTTTATTAAACTCTTTAAGATTTGGTTATAACTGTTGATGTTATATACCTGTAGATGTGACACAAACTATTGCTTTCTGAATGATCTTGTAAAAGTCAAGGGCAAAATTCACTTGTTTTAAAATTTAGGGATAACAGACAACTTTGTATTACTTATAACTCCTGTATAAAATGTTCATGAGACAAAGATATTTATCAAAAATTATTACTGAAAATAATAATAATTTTTGATAAACACTACTGAAAATTATTACTATTACTGAAAATAGCCCACAGACACAGGGAAGTTACAAAAATTATATCTGGGCACAAAAAATTACTAAGAAGACTGAAAAGAAGAAAGGCATGGAGAAGAATGAAAGGACAAACAAATCAGGCTACATCTGATGCTCTGCTTGGGACATTGGAGCTCTTACCTGAAAGGTATGTATTGCATATTTGCACACCTTATACAATCACGATCAGCATCCTTATAAATCAAATTAACAAAAGTATAAAAACTATACTATAAACATGACCTCCTTTGTCAAGTAGGCATACTATTTAAGTTTACTTGAACACTGAATCTATGTTAACAGATCATGCTGGACAAAGCCTAGGTCTCGTATCTGGTGGGAGCGCACAAGTGCCTGACTGACACTGACTGGTGTCGGAATTTAAGAATGGGGAGGGAAACATTCCTCTTCCTCTGCCAGCAGCTGAGATCTCATCTTGTGTGTGACAGAACTCGGTACAGGATACCTTTGACAGTGGTGCACCGCGTTGCTGTTACGTTATGGAGGCTCTCTGCTAACACAGAACACCGTTCTCTCTCACACCTCTTTGGTATAGGCATCTCCACTGCATGCATGATAATCCATGAAACAGTCTCTACCATTGTACATGTACTCAAATCATGCTTCATCAAAGTGCCAAGAGGCTCTAATTTGAGGGGGAATTATTAATGGATTCAGGGATAGACTGGGTTTTCCTCAGTGTGCTGGGGATATTGATAGCACACATGTGCCCATCATAGCCCCACACATCAACAAAGCAGATTATTACTACCGTAAGAGCCATTATTCAATAATACTCCAGGCTGTAGTTACAATTTTGGGACATAAATGTCAGCTGGCCTCGGAAAGTACATGATGCGAGAGTATTTGCAAATTCAACACTGTTCCAGAGAGGCCAGTCTGGAAAACTTTTCCCACCATGGACTGAGGAATTCCAGGGGGTTACTGTTCCCATCTCAATAATTGGTGATACAGCATATCCACTGCTGTCATGGATCCAGAAACCATATCCTGAGAGACAGGGCATAACACAGCGACAGTTTAATTACAAACTAAGTGGAGCTACAATGTGTGTAGAAAGAGATTTTGGCAGACTTAAGGCCCGCTGGCATTGCTTACTCAAAAGAAATGATCACAATGTCAAGATCATTAATAAGGTGGTGGCAGCTTGTTGCATACTGCACAACATACTGTATCTGAAAGCAGAGAGGAAGAATTGGAGGAATATCTTCTATAAATGTGGTTTACACACTGTAGACATTTCAATTTTTTCCTTAAAATGTTTGAAAACAAGGTCTGTTTTTTCCAGTTATGACAATCAGGCTGTAGTTCTTTACCCTATTATTTTCCCTTGATTTTTTCATTTAAAAAGCCTCTAAGAAGCCTGTATAAAAGCATTCAGCTGGACAAATTTTGTCCATGTTACTTTTTAAGAATTTACACATTGTAAAGGTACTTGAAGATCTGTTGCATTAAAAGAAAGCATTTAGACCAGTGTTGCCAGATTGGAAATGTCGAAGTATCGTACCAAAATCTCAAAATTATCGTTTTTTGAGGAAAATTATTGTACATGAACCAAACGCATAAAATATAGCTATTTTTAAACAATTTTATTTTCCAAATAATTTTACAGCCAATTTTAAACAAGATATGTAATATACCCACACTAACTGGATGAAGCCTTGGCCGCTTTTTTTGTGCCAAAGATGAGACATTCCACATTTTGAACTAGACTGGTGTGTTAAAGAGAAACCATAATAGAAAAACTATGATACAGAGAGAAAAAAAATGCACAATTAAGCCTAGAAAGATTCAAATTCAAGGCATATAAGGCGGGTCAAGAGGGCATCATCAAAATCAAATTGTTTATGGATTTCCCTGCAGGCAATCTGTAGAAAGTTCTGACAGCGCACAAAAAAATCTGTCAGATTTGCTGGCGAAATTTTTGCCAGCTGCACATGTTGCATTACCTTTATGCCCAAGTACACTGAGCTCAGCGTGACCTTTGGGCCATTATTGATGTCAGTGTCTTTCAGTGGAGTGCGCATCACATAGTCCCTATCCATGAAAGTCAGAATCAGACTTTTGTAAGTCTCGCAGACCTTGCTTCTCAAAGAAGTGATCAGCACCTTTTCACTCTGAAAATACTGATTAATGTCTGTGGATATCGGTAGCACCCATTCAAGAAAATAATAGAAGAGGCATAGAGACTGGTCATTTAGTGAGTGAAAAATTGTCTCCGGCGCAGTAAGTCTGGCAGACACACGCTTTACAATGTTGTTCAGTGACAGCCATCGAGTCTGTGAGGGCTTGAGCATTTTGTGGGGCTCAAAATGGCAAAAGTTTTGAAATTCTTGGAGCTGCGCGCTACGTTTTGCGCTGTTTCTGAAGTACCCATAAATGTCTCTGGCTAAATCCTCACACCTGCAAGGGAGTTGTTTGCATGCCTCGCTAGTGCAAAGGTGCAGCGAATGGCATACACAACGGTGTATTGTGATGCCTGGAAAATCACTCCTGAGACGACTAGAGCAGAGCTGTTTCCCCATCATTGTATTGCAGCCATGTGACCCAAACCCCGCAATATTTTCAAGTGGTACACGTGCATCAGTGAATGACTTAATCATCTCAGTATAAAGTCCTTCTGCAGTGGCTCCCTCTCTAGCAAGTCTGTGGTCGTCTGTGTTCAAGAAGAGCTGTGCCAGTTTCCAAAACCTGTTCTGAATGTCAGTTGACTCGTCAACCAAAATACTGAAGACTGAAGAATAACAATCCCTAATCACATGTTTGGTTATGGCAGTCGTCTTTGTGCGCCCAAGGGCCATGTTTTGGGCTATTTGTGAATTCTTAAAAATGTCTTTTAAGACCAAGACCAAATGGTCCGAGATTCTCAGAGGTACGTTGTGCTCTGCCATGAACCCTGTGAGCTTGATCTCCGCATTCTTCACAGCCTCATCTAACTTTTCTTTTTCAGACGGTCTCTGTAGGCATTGTGCTATGGACCTTTGTGATGATGCTAGATTTTTTTTTTTTTCTGAATGTTTCTTTGACTTTCCATGATTTTTTTAAACCGTGATCTCTGCTACCATTTGGACATTGCAACAACGACAGAGTGCTTTAGCATCATTTCCTGGGACAGGTTTTAGCCATCCTGAAAAACTGGGGTCTTTTTCCCCACTCTGTCCTATACGTTTGTGGCCTGTGCTTACTTTTACGCTACTCTGCCTTCCTCTTGGCCCTTCCACTTTCCTCACCTTCGCTTTCTGAACTAATTTTAAACACTTCTCTTTGTTTTGACTGTTTCTCTTTGTTTAGACTGACCAATACACCATGTCTTCTGTAGTGTGTAGTCATGGTGACAGGTGGGCTAAGCTAAGTGTGCGTGCGTGCGTGTGCGCGTGTGTGCAAGTGAGTGTGCGCGTGTGTGCAAGTGAGTGTGCGTGTGTGTGTCTGTGTGGGAGCGTGGGTGCGTGCGTGCAGGCAGGTGAGCCTGCTAAATTATTCTTGGGGGTCAGAGAGAGAAGCAGTAGGATGCGTGTTAGGACAAACGACTGAAAACTCTGAAATTATCGTACATTATGGGTTTTTTTTTTTCATTACTGATTGTACAGAGGTCAAAATTATTGTACAAATACGATAATTATCGTACAACACTGATTCAGACTGTTATCCATTTCATATTCAGTTCAGGGATGTTTTGTTCTGTTAAAAATAAGGAAAAGGTAACAGTTGTTACACTCTTCCTATACTTAAGACTGCTAACTTATGTGCAATTTATTTACCTATTGTTGAATAAAAACATCGTTCAAAAACTTGGATTAACAGACTTTATTGCTATACTGTAATGTTTACAACTTAAACCAAATGTAGGCATTTTCACTTATGTTACGAACACAGAGTTGCCCTACTTTAAAACGAACAGTAAACAACCACCTTGGCATAACAGGTAGAGGTTAGGCTATACACTAACTGAAGAAAAGTGGATTGCTCATAGAAGAACAAAAATGTTTAGCCGTAACATTAATGTTTACAAAAGAAACAAAAAGGCTAATCAGCTGAAGATATGTTTTTCTTATTCATCAGGACATCCAAAAAGTGCATTGCTTGTAAAAAATAAATAATAAATAAAAGAAAAAGGTCAAAAGGCATCAGAACATGGACAATGGAACATGAAACTCAAACTAAATGTTAACTTATTTGTATGGCTGAAATGCACATTAGTTTTACTTATTTAGTTCATGCAACACAGATGAGAGTGGCTGATCATCAGTTGCTCTAATCTGTGAAGAGATGTGCTGACCACAGTCAGAAGCTGTAATGTTTGGATGATGTATGGGGGCGCAAGTGTGAAATTATGGTTCTTCTGGTAGATAGCTGAAGGAGACTGCTTGGTCAGGATAAGGTGGTGCACGGTAGGCTGGTGCACAGTGTGCAGCAACACTGGTCATCACTTGGGTGAGCATGCGCATCATGGCCTGGTCACTTTCCATCGGTGCTTGTCTCCACCTTTCTTCCATTTCCATTTGGAGTTTATAGCGCTCATGCTCTAATTCCATTTCTCTGAAAAGACATTCATCTTCCTTGAGCATAAACAGCTCAAGGTCTCTCTGTTGTTGCTCCATCACTGATGAAATTAGGGTGGTTATTTCCTTCACACTGCTCTTCTTGACAGTCCTTGCTTTTGGACTACCAGTGGTATGAGTGATTGCTGTGGATGTAGTATGTGGTTTACTGCTCACTTCATCTGGAGAATCTGAAGTGTTGGAGGTGTTTGCTGATTCTGGATCATTGCTGGTGAAATCAACAGAACCACTTTCTATGTCTGAAGTAAAAAGATACGTTTCTGTATTAATATCCTGCAACTATGGTAGCCTACACGTTTGTATGAGAAATTGTAGCATTAACAACTTACCTTCATCAACACTCCCGCCTTCAATTACATTTTTTTGGTTGGCACAAGCACTTCCCCAAAGAATATTGTCCAGTTGGTCATAAAAGGGACACGTCTTTAATGTCAACCGATTCACTGCTTCTTATTTTGTCGCAGGTAGCAAAGTACTTTTGCCGCATTTTTTTTACTTTGACGTGACACTGCAGTGCAGTCCTCGAGATATCCTTTAGCTTTCATGCTAGCTGCAAACTAGAGGAACACCTTTGCATTCCTGTGCGTTGTAAATAGTTGACGTTTTATGTTCTCTTCGCTCCATATTTCCAGAAATGCGTTAGTCTCCTCCTCGGACCACACTCCTCAGTGATGTGCTCCGCAGGTGGTCCTCTATCTTCCTTCTGTATGCTGGCTTGGCCTCTCGGATGCCTCTCTTCAGATTGACTCTGGCTGCACTGTAAAGTGCCCTATCTCCAGACCTGAAAGCAGTATTCCTGACTTTCAGCAAGTTCTGAACCTCCCTCATCATCCAGGCCTTCCTGTTGGGATAAATCCTAATGCATCTGTCCCTGGTGACATTGTCTGTGCAGAACCTGATGTAATCCAGCACTGTTGTAGTGTGATTCTCCAGGTCCTGGTGACCAAAAACCTCCCAGTCGGTTCTCTGGAAGCAGTTTTGTAGCTGTTGGGAGGCATCCACAGGCCATGTGGTGACAGAGCGGGTGGTAGTGGGAGCTTGTTTCCTGAGGGGGGTATATGCAGGGATCAGAAGCAGGGACACGTGATCAGACAGGCAAATGTGTGCTAGGGGTTTAGCCCGTAGGCCCGCCTGATGTTTGTGTACAGCTTGTCCAGTGTTTTTCTCACCTGGTTGCATCTTATGCGTTGACAGAATTTGGGGAGGACTGCTTTCACATCTGCATGGTTGAAATCACCAAGTACAATGTGAGCACCCCCAGGGTACTTGCTCTGTTTGCTGCTGATGGTGTTGAGCATCTGGTGCTATGTACACAGCAGTTAGCAGTACGACACTGAGTTCACGAGGGAGATATACGGGTCTGCATTTGACTGTCATAAACTCCATGTCCGGAGAGCAGTGTCTGGCTACTATGATGGAACTTGTACACCAGGTGTTATTCACGTACATGCACAGTTCACCTCCTCTTTTCTTATTTGATCTCTCCGCCCTGCCTTGCTTGTTAGCTCAATGGCTGTATTTTGAATGAGTGGATTCAGCCACATTTCCATGATCAGCAAAATGCAGCAGTCCCTGGTGGTCTTTTCGGTAGCAATCCGCAGTCTCCACTCATCCAGTTTATTCACCAGAGACCTTACATTAGAGAGGAAGATGCAGTGGTTTGTGTGGCTGCTTTCGTAGCCTCGCTAGTGCACCGCCTTGGCACCCTCTCTTTTGTTTACGTTCTCCGCGGGGCCGCTGGATCCTCAAAGCTGGGACTATAATCCACGGAGAGCCCAGTGTCCATGCAATGTTGTCCGGAATTTTGTGGACACGTAGAAACTCAGATGTCAAGCAAATTTCTCTCTGCATGCCAACAGATAAAATATCCTACAGAGAGCACACAGCTGCTGCAACTACGTGCACCGCCATCTTTTGATATCTATTACTATTAACTAATTTTCCCTTCTGGTCATGACAAAAGCAGCCAAAATTAGATGATAATATCAACATAGTCCTCAAGAGTGTCAGAAAATGAAGACATTTGTACTATCTGTATGCATCTGTCTAAAACTAGAAATCCTTGGTAAAATCTGGTAGAATCAGAACAGATATGGTATTGACTGCTTTCTGCATCATGGATACGTCCTGCGATGCACTGGGACACATTCTCAGTGATGTTCCTGAGGTCATCGAGTGTTTCAGGTTTTTCAACATCATACACCCTCGCTCAGGTGACCAGGCCAGAGTTGATCAGACCCTGGCATATGTTCGATCAGACCCTGGCATATGTTCTAGCAGCACTGGCCCAGGTTCACTCCTCCTGAGACAAAGCCACCAGGAGGCCTTTTCTGCAGCTTCCTTGGCCCAGATGGCTCTCCTCTTAGTGCCCCCTGTTGTGTCCAGCAGCGTGTAGGCCTTGCACAATGACTGATCTCTAAACCCTCAGCCACCCACTTCATCACACCACACATCTGACCTCAGATTGGTTGCCATGATGTGGTCTAGGAACGAAAGCTGCCTACCCAGAACTACTTGGAGCTCCCAGTCTGATGCACTGGTGAGAAGTCCAGCTGGTGGTCTGGATTGTGCTTGTGCTTCTACCCTGACAAAAGTAATTCCCTTACAGTGGCAAGCCTGTTTGGTGTTACCCACAGCTCTGGAGATGGTCTCTGCAATGGACAGCACCTAATCCTGTCGCCAGTGGTAGCAGGGCTCTTGCCCCAGATGTGGAAGTTAACTGGGCTAGGGGCATATCGTAAACAGCCTGGATCAGGAACTTGATCCGCTGGGGTTCTGCATGCCAGATCTGTCACCACCCTGTCACCATCAGAAGGACGGATGTTGAGGTGGCTGAGGACTACCGGTACCTGGGGGTGCACACTGACAGCAAACTGGACTGGTCCAAGAACACCAACACTGTTTTCAAGAAAGGGCAGAGCCGGCTTTACCTACTGAGGAGGCTCAGGTCTTTCGATGTCTGTAGGAAAATGCTGACTATGTTCTATCACTCTGTGGTAGAGAGCGTTGTGATTTTTGCAACTGTGTGCTGAGGCAGTGGGGTGAAGGCAGCTGATGCCAACAGGTTGAATAAGCCAATGGCTGGTTCTGTCCTGGGTGTCAGACTGGAGAACCTGGCGCAGGTGTATGAGAAAAGAATGCTGAAAAAGCTTCTCAGTATCATGGACAACCCATCTCACCTCATGCATGCCTCCATGATGGGCCATCAGAGCACAAACAGCAAAAGACCCATTCCTCCAAATGCAGAACCGAATGCCACAGGAAATCCTTCCTACCTTTGGTGATAAGACTGTATAACACTTCCTCGTTCTGCAGGTGATCTTTCTCAGCATTACTGTCATTTGTTTCTCACTTGGATCGTGCAATATTACTAATATGCTTGTAATTTACTCATCAGTATGTTATTGAATGTCACTTTTCATAATTCACTAAAAATCTTTTATTATATCTGTTACGGTTATTTGTTACTTTACTGTTCCTAGGCCATCCTGGGCCTTCCAATTCCAGCCTGTCTGCAGTGATCCCTTCAAGTTCGACCTTTGAGTCCTGGGATTCACCATAGAGAAGTGCCTCTTTAGTGTAGGTGGCCCTGAACTCCTTGTCAAGGCTGAAGGGGAGCTGGAGCTTGTTTCATTTTTTGCCAAAGAATGCTACACTGTTTAGGCTGTGTGGGAGTCACTGTCACCTGCAGAGGTAGCTGCTGACCTTTCTCTTCATGGTCTCCAACATTTACATTGTTACCGCGTAAACCAATGGTGGCCAGAGAACATGAGGTAGGATACGGTGTTGGTAAAGCTAAGCCTTAAATCAGCCTGGTAGGCCAGACTTGTTGACTGTGGAGAGCCGCGTTTCAAGCCCCTTGATGGTGTCTTGGATGTCTGATGCATCCCTGACACTACAGTTGAAGAAAGTCCATGTAAAAAAAGTCCATGTAAAAGTGGAACTTCTGTCTCCTCCCCCTGCCATCAGCATCAGGCGACACTGTGGCCTGAGGTCCTGTTCCGCATCGCAAGCCAAGATCTCAGAGTAGCAGCAGCGGCTCGTCTTCGAGGTAAGCTGCTTGCTCCTCTCTTATCTGGAGCAGGGTCTGGTGGTCATAAACATGCGTACCAGCTGTTCGGATGCACCTTTGATGAGTTTCAGTGTGGAGTCTAGAAGAAACACACTTTTGCACCAAAGTGTTGGACCTGGAGTGGCCACTGCGACCTAGCACGCCGCCATCTAATAATCCCTTTCTCCAGTTGAGGCCAATCAAATGTCATGTTCCCAGAAGTTACTTTCAGCCTGAAGTCCCTGTAGTAGTCCATGATAGGGTCCTTGATCTTTCTGGGAAAAATGTTGGTCCAGGGTCAATTTGACAAGCTTGTGGGGAATGGAGCTGTATGCGTTGACAAAATCAAGCTAAAGCACTACTACGTCTCCTTTCCCTTCACAAGCCAGCTTGGTTTAAGTTTTGTCCTTTAATATCCAGACCCCTGAGCAAGGCACCGTCCCCACAAACTGCTCCCTGGGCACGCCATCACTGGCTTGCCCACTGTCTCACTTGAATGGTTTAACCCTCTGAGGTCGACAACTCCCCCAGAGGATTTTTTGACTGTTGCAAAACAATCATCTAAAGCTCCATGAGCTTTTTTTCCTACAAACATATAAGTAACACACTAGAAACCTGGAATCTTTTAGTTTTCAAATATGTATGTTTTAACCTGTTAGCCCCCACTCCCTATTTTGGCAGCCATCTTGGATTCTACATTACAATTTTATAAAGCTCACAATTCCGTCATACAAAGTTATTATTGTTTGCGGTTGGACTCATTTCAAAGCTAAGACTTTGAA
>JBBPCX010069244.1:0-11510 GCA_037974365.1 Hydrocynus forskahlii
AGAGAGAGAGACAGTGAAAGAGGGAGATAGAGATAGAGGGAGGGAGAGGGAGGGGGGAGAGAGAGAGAGACAGAGAAAGAGGGAGAGAGAAGAAAGATAAGGAAAGAGAGAGAGAAGAAAGATGGTGAGAGAGTAAAGAGAGAGAGAGAAGAAAAAGTGAAGAAACTAAAAGAGAGTCATGAGTGTGAGACAGAGAGAAGAGAGGGAAAGAAGAGAGAGATCATGGGAGAGTGAGAGACAGAGAGAGACAGAGAGAGAGAAGGTCAGAGAGTATAATGATCTCACCCTGTTCCTCTTTGTCCATTCATACATTCTTTTACACATCTATCCATTTCTTTTTTTTTTCTGGCAGCCCTTCTTTCCTCCCTCGTCCTTTCTGTCTCTTTCCTCCTCTCTTTTTTAGATGTGAAATGGTGTCATCTCATTCCTTTCAAAAAGAGAAAATTGAATTTCCATTCTGACGGCCTCACCATGGAGCCGCTAATGACAAGAGCACAATGTGAGGGCTGTGTGTGTGTGTGTGTGTGTGTGTGTGTGTTTTATCGTAGCCTCATGATTTTTGCCTTTGATAGCAGACATAACGATGCAGTGACATCACAAATTAATAAAAAATAAGCTTATCTTTGTCACTTTTCTGCAATATCCCCTTTTTCATAACTAAACATGTATGTGTGTGTGTGTGTGTGTGTGTGTGTGTGTGTGTGTATGTGATGGTGTGTGCGTGCATGTGTGAGTCTGCTAGTCTTTTTTTGTTTTCTATTGTTTTAGAATACTGAGTATATTTTGACTACTTTTAATTCTTGGTTTCAATTCTATGGTATCTGAGAACTTAATAGTACTTATCTTGGATAGTATTAATACTTCCAAGATTATGGAAGTAGTATGGAAATAGTATTGGTATTCAGATTTTTATTGGATGATATTGATACTCTGACGTTAATTGCATAGTCATACTCAGACTTTTACTGGACCGTATTAGTACTTGACTTTCATTGGATAGTATTGGTATTTTGTACCCTGGTATTTGCTCAGGGTACCTCAGAGGTGCCTAGCGATCTTGGCAATCGAACCCAAGACTTCCTGATCGCAGAGGGAACGCCCTAACCACTAGGCTACCAGCTGCCCCGGTACTACCAACTGCCCCAGTTTTAATGGATAGTACTGATACTCAGATTGTATAGACTTGTCTTGCACTCAACAAAAGTGTTCTTAACTATAGCCCTACTTCCAGTGTGTGTGTGTGTCTGTGTGTGCATCCGTGTGTGTATATGTGTGTGTGTGTGTGTATATGTTTTTATAAAGTTCACAGAGATCACTCCTGTCCGCAGCAGGAAAGGCTGTATACATTGCAGTATTTATTGAAGATGACACGTCCTTTTTAGTAAGGAGCAAAAGGGCTAACACCGCAGTAACCTTACTGCCATACACACACACACACACACACGCACACAGACTCCTTTAAGACAAAATCTCATGGAAGAACCACAGTTTTAAAAGTAGTTTGCATTTCTATGCGACTTCTATGCGACGTGTGATTGTGATGTGTGATTGAGGTGAAATTGCTATAAAACCAGTATTTGTAGACACCCAAACATTGGTTTTATGATCAAAACAAAGTTTGTGTAAAGATCAAAATCTACTCACTGCTAGGATTCGAACCAGCCCATCTTCGGATGCTCCTCATTCGGCACTGCATTTTACCCCTGAACCACAGAGGGCAGCCACCTTCACACTCTCATTATTTTTAATGAACTGATTTGTTGTTTTGCGTTTTATCCCTTAGCTGTGACGTCACTGACTTGCCGTCCAACACACATATTTAAGGTGACTTGACTGTTTCCTCTCTCTCCCCATACATTACAGAGGCAATCCAACCACAAAACTGGATTTTTCAAACGATCAATACTTGGTCCAAAATCAACTGATGTGTATCAGGGGTTCTTAAGGACCAGGTTATATTAGTGCTGGTATGGATCAGCAGTTCTGATGGTCTAGGTTATATCGGTACCAGTGTGTATAAGTAGTTCAGATGGACCAAGTTATACTGCTACAAGTATGTATTAGCGGTTCTGAGGCACATGGTTATTTGTACTGGTTTGGAGTAGCAGTTCTAAAGGACTGGGTCATATTAGTACCGGTGTAAGGTAACAGTTCTGAGTGGTTTTGAAGGACTAGATTACAATGGTACTGGTGTGGTTAGTGGTTCTGATGGTCTATGTTATTTTAGTACTGGTTCTGAAGGACAAGGTTATACTAGTACTAGTGTGGATTAGTAGTTCTTAAGGATTAGGTTCCAAGGAACTAGGTTTTATTGCTAGAGGTATGAATTTGTAATTCTGAGAGACTAGGATTTGTTAGTACGGGTGTGGATTAGCAGTTCTGTGGATTAGCAGTTATTTTGATACTGGCATGGATGAATGGTTCTGAGGGACCAGGTTATCCTGGTACTGGTGTGAATCAATTTCTGTATCAGCTGCAATGTTGGTTGTGAATGGCAGGGACACATGACCCGACTCTGTGTTGTCGGGCTAGCTCTGTGTCCGTGTGACCAGGCCGGGCCAGGTCAGCCGAGGTGGGTTTAGCGGTCCCGGAGGTGCTGGATGCAGCTGCAGTGACAAGATCAATCCTGACCGATGGCCCAGTGCTGACGGGCCATTTTAAATTCACGTCGAGGCTCTTGTGTCTGAATCATTCGGATAAACGCTGACACAACGAAACTCTACACTCTTCTGTGTGTGTGTGAGTGATGTGTGTGTGTGTGTGTGTGTGTGTGTGTGTCTTTCTGTCTGTCTGTGTGTGTGCATAAACCAAGGCTTTCTTTCTATTCCGTGAGAAATCTATGGGTCTTTTTTCTTCTTCTTCTCTGCGAAAGCGTCTCTCGTGAAGGTTCCAGGACCAGACAGGTTGTTCTGTGGTATTTTAAATTGCCATCTTGCCTGCATTGATTAATCAATCGTGCCATTTATTCTATAGGACACGAGGGGGACCGGGAGGAAGGGAACTGGTCAATTCTGCAAAGTCCCAGGCTGTCGATGCAAACAGGCCGAGAGGCGTCGAGGTTTCGACATGTTTGTGGACTTCATAAGCTCCTGGGTCTCAGGGTTATTGGATCTGGACTTGGCCACGAAAGAAACTGTGCTGGTTCTCAGACTTTTATTGGATAGCATTCATACTCTGACTTCATTTGGGTACCACTGGTACTTAGATTTTTATTGAATAGCATTAGTATTCAAACTTTTATTGGATTGTATTAGTAATCTGGATTCCACTGGACAACATTGGTCCTCAGATTTTTACTAGTACTCTCAATTCCATTGGATAATATTGGTACTTGGATTTTGTTGGTTAGTATTAATACTCTAAAATCCATTGGTTAATATTAATACTCAGACTTTTATTGGTAAGTATTAGCACCCTGAATTCCACTGGATGATATTGGTTCTCAGACTTTTATTGGATAATATTGATACGCAGATTTGTACTGGGTAGTACTGATAGGTCAGAGGGTTACTGGTTCTGAACTTGGCTGTGAAAAACTTGCCACCAACACTTTGTGCCTCTAGGGAGGCTCTGATTTCTAAAGCATTTGGCTCCAGGAAAAAGATCCAAGGGCAGCCTAATGTGAAGAAAAGTTGCTTGTAATTTGTCTGTAATACAGGGCGGGTAAATTTGAGGGTACTCTCACACAATGGCAGGCGCTGCTTCGGCTTGCCAAACAGAGGGTCTTCGGGGACCAGATTTGGCTGCTGTTTATATGAGTTGTGCGCTACGCATGCAATCTAGGCTGATGATTGACTGACGTGGGACCAATTTTTACCATTAACACGCAGTCATCAGATTTTGTTTTTATTCTCATTCAACAAAATAGAAACTAATTTTTTAGGAAAAAAAAATTCTAATGGAAGAAGAAACCGTCAAACTCTGACAAAAATCACAATAATACAAATGGCTTCATTTGTAAACAGTGGCATCAGAAACCTGGCAGAATTTTGTGCAAACTTGAAAGATGAAGCACATGATTCTCAAAATGCTCTGCCAGATTAACCGCAATGCGAATAGCAAGGTGGTAACTCTTATCACACATAAATGAGTTTTTCATTAACAATCATTCTCCATCAAACATTATCACCCTTCAACACCATAATTTTCCATCAAACATTATAACCCTCCATCAAACACCTTCATTCTCCACTAAACACTATCATTCTTTAATAAACACTAGCATTTTCCAACAAACCATCATTCTCCTATAAACACTATAATTCTATAGCAAACATCACAATTCTACATCAAACACCATTGTTCTATAGCTAACACTATCATTCTCTAATAAATAATAACAAACTCACCAATCAACATAATTTCTCCATCAAACCATCATTCTCCATTAAACATATTTTTCCAAAATCACCATAATTCTTTACTAAACACTATAATTCTTTACCAAACACTATCATTTTCCAACAAACACTTTCATTCTCCATTAAATACCATCATTCTCCTCCAAATACTACATATTTCCACCAAACAACATAATTCTTCAACAAACACCATCATTCACTAAATAACATCCTCTAGCAAGCAGAATTATTTTCCAACAAACACCATCATTCTCCATTAAAGACCATAATCCCCCACCATCATTCGAAGCCTGGAAGAATTAATTCAAAGAAGGAGCCTAAAAGACAGAGGGTCATTTTGAAATGGTTTATCAGATTAATCGCAATGTGAATCGTGTGGCAATTAATCTTTTGTCTCTCATAAATGAGAATCATAAGCCACATGTTAACTGATTGGTGGTGTTACTACCCTGTTCTCCCATTTGCAAGTTCCCTTAGCAGTTTATAACCAAATATCATCACTGAAAAAATGCATCCTGAACTAACCTGAATGCTACCTGAGTGTTTCATACAGTGCTCTTTACACTGGCCTCTTCAAAAAAGACTGGCTTACTCAAAATGCTGGTGCTAGAGTTCTAAAAAGAAAAGAGAGCACATTACCTCACCTCTTTACATCGTTCTCCAATCAGATACGGCATATAACAAATTTTAAGTCACTCAGTGATTTTGGGAACCAAATATATCTCTGAGATTTTTGACGAACATCAGCCTGGAGGGTCTTTTAAATCAGCTATAGCTGGTCAGCTAATGGACCCTAAGTCACTATGCTGCCCCCTGTTGAATCCAGCTTGCCATTGAGAGCAGATCTACCCCAGCTCTTTTAAAAGGAGGCTAAAAACTGCTTTGTTTGCCACTGGTTTCAGTTAATCAGTAATACACAAAAATGCACTTTTGTCTGTATTCTTTAATGTTGCTTTATTTACCTTTGTTTCAAATGTATTTTATGTCTCGCTTATTCTAAATTGATTTTAGGGTCACATTTATTGCTTACTTTTCTATCTTTATGTTTATTATATCTCTGTAAATCAGACTAAATGACTTGTGCCTGACAATGTGCTATATAAATAATTTTGCCTTGCTTTGCCAGACAGTACATTTATCATATAAATAATGTTATTTGTCATTTTGATATGTTTACATTACTTATATGGCTTTTACACTCTAATTATTATTATGTCTATTCAGTTAAATCCGGTAGGAATTTTTGCTGATAAATGTTTTCAGCATAACTGTTACATTAGCAATTGTGATTTTCCCTCTTGGTTATGGATTCATACACATTGTGTTCGTGTGTGTTGTGTGTTTGTCTTCTGTCAGGTCCCCTGTTATTGCTGGTGGGATGGAGGCTAATGAGCCCAGGTGAATAGCGCTGGTGCTGAGGCCATTATGTCGGCGCGAGAGAGCTGATGCTATCCTCTCCTTCATCACTCTCTTGTTTGCTGTGGATCAGACAACATGACCCTGTGGGTAATCTCGCTCTGCGGCCGCCTCGATTCTCAATCCCCGTGTAATTACATCCAGATTAAAACCCAGGGGTCCTCGGGGACGAGGGCCAGAGGGTCACTTTATAACAAACAGCCACACATTGAGGATGGATGTGGCAAAAAAGAAGGAAAGGCCAACTGGCCAAACAAATCCCTCTTGTCTTTAGGCTGGCATTTGGGTTCTGAATGTCCGAAAAAGAGCCAACAAGACAAATGAACTGGTGGGAATGGGGTGAGAGCATCCAAGAGGCTCACAGGTATAAGCCTAATATTTGAGTTTCCTACCCAGCTAACAACACCACCATTTTCCACCAAACACCCTTCTTTCTTCATCAAACATCACCATTCTATCACCCCCCATCAAACACCATCATTCTCCACCAAACGCAGTCATTCTTCATTGAACACTGTTATCCTCCAACAAACACTATTAATTTCCATAAAACACTAACATTCTCTAACAAACATTACTATTCTCCATTAAACACCATCATTCAATAAACATCATTCTCCACCGAATACTAGCAATCTCCACCAAAAACCATCATTCTTCAACAAACCCCATCATTCAGTAAACATCGTTCTCCACAAATCACCATCATTCTCCACCAAATACCCTACTTTTCCACCAGACACCATCATTCTACATCCTATTGGTTTTATTTGTCCAGAAAAGGTTTGACAGGCTGATACTTGATGGTTGGTGTTTCTGTGGCTGTTTATTACAAGAAAGGCCGCATGGGAGAAGCTCTCTGAGCGTTTCTGTCAGATTCATGTTGGCTGGTGTGTTTTCTGGCATTTGTGTTTCAGAGCATTGGACTCTGAGTGTGTAGAACAGATGCAGCGCCAGTGTCACTTAAGCTGTTCATGTCATTCGTCCGTCTACACTCGTCTGCTGTCACTCCATTACTGTCACTCCATCACTGTCTGTCTAACCTCAGGGCCGAACATTTCACCTACAGGAGCTGAGCTAGTCCTTCAAGTCAAGTTTATTTATGTAGCTTATTATCATATGCAAAGGTCGTTTAATGTGCTTTACAGGAATAGAATAACATTTTAAGAGTAAGAAATTAAAGAACACATAGAAAATCAATAAAAGAAGAGTAAAAGTACAAAGGAAGTGCAGATGTTTAAAACAAGGTGGAGGAGAATAGTGCAATTTTTAGCAGTTTTTAAAGCTCCAGTCAGTGCAGATCTGATATTGATGGGCAGTTGGTTGGGCTGCACAGAGGATAAACACCATTTCACCATTTCATGTTTAGTTTAGGCCCATTTCACCACTGGCTGAGCAACTCCTGCATGTAAAACACCTACCAGGAATGTATAACTCAAACATATCAGAGATTAAAGGTATTAAACCATTAAAGGGCCAAACCTTGTACACAATGTTAAATGGCTTAAAATCAATTCTTTACCAAACTGGAAGCCATTGCAAGGGCTTGAGGACTGGAGTGACGTGATCTCTTTTCCTAGCTTTGGTTAGAACTCTGGCAGCAGCGTTTTGAATGAGCTGGAGCCATTTAATGGAATTGAGAATGCCAGTGAGGAGAGAATTGAAACAGATAGCCCTGCAGGAACTAAAGGCATGAACAAAGGGAGGTCTTGTTTGGATACAAAGTCTCTAACTTCAGCAGCTTTAAACTGCAAACTGGGCTGTATCCGTCTACACGATTGACCGTTTTAAGACTACAAAGACTTGGTGGGGCAGAAACAAGAGAATACACTATAAAAACAGACTGAAAAAATCTCGGGGTTTTCCACCTGTCTCATTTCTCAGAATGATTTTTGCAGATGTTCCTCATGGTAGAGATCTGGGACTGAGAGTGTTCCTTTGCAATCACATCAGAATCAGAAAACTTTATTGATCCTGGAGGAAATTGCTTATGCTCCAACTGCACACATACACAGAGACAAGAACATATAATATAAAGTCAAAATAAAACTCTGCAGAAAATACTCTGAAAATGTACCTAATACACTATACTCTGTACACAAAGTGCTGTGTTCAGTAAGCGAAGTAGATATAAACATAATGGATAAATAAATAAATTTATTGCTGAAGTAGTTTACTAATTAACATAAATAGTGGTTTGGAATTGTTCTCTATACCGAGTCTCTTATTACATGTAATAATGAAAGTTGTGTGGCACATGATAAGACTATAGCTCATAATAAACTATTGCACATAATAATAAGATATTGCACGTAATTATATTGATTTCGCACACAATAAGAAATTACACATCTGAGAAGCAACATCGAATCTGATGGGGGAGTACAACAGGGGGAGGAGTAATAGAGTCTGATGGGTGGGTGTGTATAACGCGGGGGGGGGTACAGAATCTAATGGGTGAATGTGTGACAGGGAAGGGGTTATAGATTCTGATGGGTGGGTGTATAACAGGGGGCGGAGTTATAGAGTCTGATGGGGGTGTATGATGGGGGAGGAGTTATAGAATCTGATGGGTGGGTGTGTGAGTGGGAGGAGTTATAGAGTCTGATGGGTAGGTGTGTGAGGGGGAGGAGTTATAGAGACTGATGAGTGTGTGTGTGAGGGGGAGGAGTTATAGAGACTGATGAGTGGGTGTGTGAGGGGGAGGAGTTATAGAGACTGATGAGTGGGTGTGTGACGAGGGAGGAATCCTCTGTGTTGTATTTCAAAACTCATTTACAAATCAAGGATGCTTGCCAACACTTTATGACACTGTTTGATAGTTAACAAGTAACTAAACCGGGATTAAACAGAACTGAATGAGCCTGGCTGCATTAGCATCTAAATGACTGTAAATGAGGAAGGAGCTCTGCCGAGTGAACTCTTACAGAACCACTTACTCACTGTAGGTTCCTTATAATAAACACTGGTTCATCATGGGTCTAATCACCATTAATGGCTCATCTCATGATACTTACACCTGCTAAACTGATCGCTTCAGTTAGCCCATTCCGTGCTGTGCCAACAAGTGTCTAAAATCATAATTCTTTATTAATGTTAACAGTGAGGGGCATCCACTAAAAGGGACTACAAACATCATAATTTTCTACAGAACACCATCATTCTACACCCAACACCATCATCCAACAACAATCATTCATTCATCAACAAACACAATCGTTCTCTTCAAACATTATTATTCTCCACCAAACACCATCAGTCTACTCAAGGCACAATCATTTTCAGACAAACACCATTATTTTCCACCAGACACCATCACTCTCCACCATATTGCATTCAATGGTGTCTCTCCTTTTTAGACCAGTAACCTTACATACATGCCTCTTAGAATGACAATAAAAAACTTAACAAACTCCGCCTTCACTACTGCACATGGGATCATTTCCTGCTTCATAACCTGAAGATACTTCTTTATGTTTAGCATTTCATACAAACCCAAAATGAA
Organism: Hydrocynus forskahlii; assembly: GCA_037974365.1. Classification (NCBI taxonomy): domain Eukaryota; kingdom Metazoa; phylum Chordata; class Actinopteri; order Characiformes; family Alestidae; genus Hydrocynus; species Hydrocynus forskahlii. The sequence goes on from JBBPCX010069244.1 coordinate 9,283, forward strand.
CAGGAGTTCATTTAACCCCACCCACTCTTGCTGAAGTGTATCAGCCCAAATGGTGGTACCACAGAAAATCAGAACAGATTACATTTGCATATTTCTGAATGGCCATTCAGTTGTAAGGGATAAAGAGAAGGTGGGCGTTCATGTAGTCCCACCCACTCATGCTCAAGTTAAAGCTGAAGGAGTTTTTGAGAAAAAATGGTGGAACAGTGCTCATTTGCATTTATCCGTGTATCCGTTCAATCGTAAGAGATAAAGAGAAGCAGGAAAATGGCGTAAAGGGTAATTTAGAAAGCAAGAGTGGAGAACTGGGGCTCTTTAAGGGCGAATCATGCAGAAGGAAGATGCTCAGCGTCAGTCAGGTGGATTCTAAAAGCATCGTTAATTTAACGATACCCCATTTGATCCAAGCTGTCATTAAAAAAAGAAAAAACTCACACTTCTGCCAAATTTCTCAACTGCACATGAACCGGAGACGAGTTCATTATTTATCCACTCAAACAAGCCAAAGGTTTGATCTCCAGTATCGTCTGCCGTCGCCATGATCAAAGCCATCAAAACAAAGAGCGGCGTGTTTAAAACGAAGGTGTTTCTTCAGACGCAGGTGAGCCCGCCTGATGCATTTAAGACCCGGAGAAGGCGATTCAGCCTGACAGCTGAAATGGTGCAGTCACTAATGATTTTCAGGCGCCGCGTTAACGCACAGATTCACTCGTTTAGTCACATCTGATCAAATGCGCCGCTGAGCAGCAACATCAGAACACAGCGAGGAGAAAAAAGCAGAAATAAACACGCAAAAAGTTCTAAAGTCGGGCCAGGGGGCGGGATCAGGAGACTGCAGAGTCTCAGCAAGATGTACAGTACTGTGCAAATTCATGAGACATCCTTCACTTCTTCATATTTTGGCTCCAAAGAGCCAGACTTTCTTGTATTTTTAATGTATGCCAAAGATAGTTTGACAGGCATAAAACAGTATTTTTGAACCAATGAGCAACATATAAAGAAATGAAGGAGCTCAAGACTTTTGCATAGCACATTAGGTCAGTAAAGACATAATTTATGCATGGATCTAGTCTAGGCCATGCTCTGCTGGGGTTCTCTGGTGAGAAGGTGAAGGCAGGCTGAGGGCACAGTACAGTACCACCTCGACTGTGGTATTGTGATTACGCCGTCTTTTAATAAAGTTTATTTACACTCCGACAAGTAAAATCTGCCAAATTGAGCACTGCTGCAGATACATGCCACCATCACACACAATTCAGGAGGTCTGACTCACACTGCAGACCATAAACACACTCCACACTGATCACAGAACAGCTCCATGGGACATTTAAAGAACATCAGAGGCTCCAGCAGATTAAAAACACAAACTGAAATTGAAACAGTGAGAGAAACTTCAGCAGTTTTCCCACAAATTCCTTCCATCTTCCTTCTGATGAACAGAGGAAGTTCCAACTTCTCCTCCACCCCATGGACCAGCTTCTCCTCCACCCCCTGGACCAGCTTCTCCTCCACCCCCTGGACCAGCTTCTCCTCCACCCCCTGGACCAGCTTCTCCTCCACCCCATGGAACAGCTTCTCCTCCACCCCATGGACCAGCTTCTCCTCCACCCCATGGACCAGCTTCTCCTCCGACTCATGGACCAGCTTCTCCTCCGACTCATGGACCAGCTTCTCCTCCGACTCATGGACCAGCTTCTCCTCCGACGCATGGACCAGCTTATCCTCCACCTCATGGACCAGCTTCTCCTTCGACTCATGGACCAGCTTCTCCTCCACCTCATGGACCAGCTTCTCCTCCGACTCATGGACCAGCTTCTCCTCCACCTCATGGACCACCTTCTATCCACGCTCTGCAGCTTCAACTGCTCACTTGACAAAGAGCCCAGCTCCACTACAGTTATTAAGGTGGAACTATTTAGGCACCAGTATTTAAGGTGGAACATCAGTATTTGAGCTGCAATATTTAAGATGGATCATCAGTCTTTAAGGTGGCTTCAGAAAGAGAGATATAGCAAGAGAGCGCATGAGCAAGAGAGAGAGAGAGAGAGAGAGAGAGAGAGAGAGAGAGAGAGAGAGAGAGTGTCATCTCTGAGTTCGGTGTAACTGAACAAAGGCACAACAAGGAAGCTTCATAAGTCAGATGATGTAATCAGGCTAAGTCAGAGATACATGTACAGCCCAGGGCGGCTCAAAGTGTGTGTGTGTGTGTGTGTGTGTGTGTGTGTGTG
>JBBPCX010069245.1:0-11508 GCA_037974365.1 Hydrocynus forskahlii
CAGGTCCGAGCCCCTAGTGAGTAAGACAAAGGCGACAGAGGCGAGGAAAAACTCCCTCAGATGGAGGAAGAAACCTCCATCTCCCAAACCTCCAAAGACTCCCATTTTCAGTCCAGTCCCTGAACCTGACCAGTTTCAGGGGAATGTTTTTGTTTGTTAAGCCACACAGTGACCTACGTATGAATCATTCATGCATAACAAAGCACATCTCACTTAAAGCCTGAACCAGTGAAGAAACAGATGCAGATGATTCCAGATGATCAGTATACTGGTTGTGCTAAATGCTTAGTGGTTGGAATACTTTTATTTAGGTGCCTTATATCTTTACGCACGTTGCAGCCTGTCACAATAAGACATATGTTCCCAAAGACAAGACCGTGTGACTGGCAGCAAATAGCATTTTTCCACCAACAAGGTGATTCAACAAGGACGATATAAAGATATGAGGGGGTTCAAGACTTTTGCATAGTACATTTCATTTCAGTCTTAAAGGGACAGTAACAAAACACAGCTGAAAGAGTTCACTTCTCTGATGGTCTGCCTCACTGCTGGCGTTTCAGTGAGAAGAACAGAAATCACTGCGAAGGTCCAGAGAAGCTTCTCCGATCTGATCAGAGCAGGAACTGGAGAGGACATCTTGCGAAATGCTCCAGGCTTTTGTTCCACGTTTGCAGAATTTCCTCAAAATTCGTTTTGAAGTTGACTTTCCAAAGACTCTTTTAATGTCAATGGGCAGCATCTGGTTTTCACCCGATTCAAGATGGGAACTTTTCATTCATGTCTTCTGTTAAAGCTTTTGAACCAAAATAACTGCAAGGCTGCAGGACTTGCCCCAATAATCCCCCTCACACCAAGCACTCCTTCATCCCCTCTCTCTGTCTCTCTTTCTCTTTCCTCTCCTCTTTCTCCCTTTATTTCTCTCTTCTTTTTCTTTCTCTACTCTCTCTCTCCTTTCTTTGTTTTCTCATTCTGATTCACTTCCTCTCTCCTCTCTTTATTTCTTTCCATCTCCACTTTCTTTCTAATGTTCTCTTTCTTCTTTCTCTTTTCATTTCTGTCTCCTCTCTCTCTTTCTTGTCTTTCTTTCTTTCTCTCTCTCCTCTTTCTGTCTCTCCGCTTTCTCTCTGTCATTTTTCATTCTGTCTTATCTTTCCATTCTCTCACTCTCCTCTTTCTCTTTCTCTCTTTCTCTCACTCTCTCCTTTCTCACAACTCTCACTCCCCTCCTTTCTTCTCTCTCCCTCTCTCTTTCTTCTTCATCTCTGACTTTCATGTTCTCCATTCATGCCTTCTCCTTTTTCTTTCTCTGTCACTTATTTCTCTCTCTCTCTCTGTCTCTCTCTCTCCTTCCTCTTTTCAGTCTGTGACATTTAGATTAAGTAAAGCTTTTTGGAATCTTCCTTCAAAGGGTGCAGACATACGGAACAACTTGGGCTTGGATGCGCGCACACACACACACACACACACACACACAAGTAGTGTGTATCAGAGTGTGTGTATGTGTGTGTGTGTTTCCATCATCCTGGAGGATTTAGCCCCCACAAAGAGATAAAAATAGATACGTCGTTCCACAAGGTCATAAATATACTTACATAAATTTAACAATGGAGGCTAAAAGTTTGAGATCAAGAGTGAAAATGATTGAATTTCAAACTTAATAAAAGAATTATCACAAAATATTTGAGTGGCATAAAAGTCAAGTCTTTGAAATATTTACATGAAATTTTGGTAATGTCCCCCTTCTGGTGAGCAGATCAGATCCACGTGAACACACTGGAGGCCTCTATGGGCCACAGTCGAAGTAGTCAATGGGCAGTGAATGGAATACACCAGCAGGAGAAACAGCAGTGTGCATCTAGGAGGAAACTTCAAAAAACAGTTTATCAGCTGAAATAAAACCCAAGGATCTTTACTGGTGAGGAAATACAACACATGATGAAACCACTTCCACTGCAAACTCCAAAGCTGCTCTGAGAAAGAGTTTCCCAAAACATAAAACATGCTTTGTTTTCAGCATATCGACTGTAATCATGAATCTTTATAACCTGCAATGTTTCTCAGGAGTTAGAAGCATCAGCACATTTCAGTTCACACCAGTGTGATGGGCTGTTTTAATGGAAAGCAGTCAGGTGGGGCAATCGCATGATGCTATACACTGAAGAGTTTATAAGCGTTATTGAGAAAGTCCATAGGTCCACCTTGTTTTCCACTCACTGGCCACTTTATTAGAAACACTCATCTTGTGCTTTCACACACTGGCCACTTTATAAGTGTAGTAGAGTAGTGGGGTGGTAGTAGCTCAGTGGGTAAAAACACTTGCCTCTAAACCTGATGACCCCAAAGTTGCCGGTTCAAACCACTACTTTCTACCACTGTGTCTTTGAGCAGTTGCTCCAGGGGGACCTCTTGTGGGTGGTGGGTAGGATACTTGCCTCTGGACCAACAGGTCATGAGTTCCAATACTACCTTCAGCAAGAACCCAGTGGTGGGTTAAACCCAAGTTGCTCCAGGGAGACTGTCCCCTGTAGTTAGGAAGGAAGTTGTTTTGGATAAATCTGCTAAATGGCATAAATGTAAGATTAGAAACACAGTAAGCTTCATTGGGCGTGATGGACTGGGGGCATGAGGGAGACCAACAATATGTGTGCTCACTGTGGGTCCCCAACACCTGCAGAGCATACACACACTTAACAAGCAGTGAAAGGCAAGGTCCCTTTCACTGCTCACAGACTTCTCAGTAGAAACTGCAGATTATCAGGCACGCAAATACACCCCTTTTGCAACGCTCCCCCATTCATGTATAAACTTTGTAAGCAGTTAATGACACTATAGTTTATCATCAAAAACCACCACTAGATGGCAGTGCGGTCTAAAAGTAGTATGTTATAATCTGCTTTTCTCCACTGGCCACTTAAGTAGAAACACCTTGTGCTTCCTCTCATGGACACTTTATTAGAAACACCTTGTGCTTCCATGCGCTGGACACTTTTTTAGAAACACCACCTTGAGTTTACACTCACTGGGCACTTTATTGCAAACACCACCTTAAGCTTGTTGTACCTGTTTTCTTTCCCTCATTGGAAACCTGCTAGGAATGCTAGGAATGATTCTGATGGATTCTGATAGTGTGTGAGCATTATGCCTTGCTGTAGAGGAAGTCAGATAATCAAAAAACCAACCACACATGTATATATGCAGTACTGTGCAAAAGTCTTTGCTGTCTATAGAGTAAATAGTGATGTTATGTTCAGTATATCAGTGTGTTCCTTGTGGAAGCCCACCATCATTTGTAGTTTCCATTAGAAACCTGGTTTGACTCAATAAATCCTTAATTAAATTAAATCTGTTGGAATTTTACAAATCCAAGCAACGGCTGGAGGCATCAAGGAAAATCTGGAACTAAACCTGTTCTCCTTACCAGCTCACAAAATGACTTTTTTTTACAAACAAAACAAATCTGTTGCTTTCTTATTTGTTGACTTTGCATGCAGAAAGACTGATGGTTTTAAACAATTTGCATGAGGGTCTAAGACTGCTGGACAGTACTATGTGTTGATGAATGGGAAATTCAGAACATCGAATTTCGTATGCAAAAAATGTTTCTTCTCAATACATAAAACTTCCTTCTGGCTTTAATAAACTGACTGGCTGGAGGTTTGGCTTCCAGTAATCTTGGCATTGTGACATTCCTTTGCACTGATTATGACATTTCTTTATTTCCTCCAAACTTTCTTACATACCACGACTCCTGATTTGTGATTTTGACAGAGGCTTTTTTCGCTCATTGCATGAACACATTTCTTGTTATTCACCAGCTTTAGCTTAATTAAACTCAGCTACGCTGCAGCCTCTTCCATTCACTTCTAAACAGTGCAAATTTCCATGTTTATTTCCCACCAAACCTGTTAATCCGGAGGGTTTTTTTTAGTTGGCATGTCATTCCGAGTTAACTTCTAATGGTGTCCTGGCCCAGAAGTCTCGCCCTCATCCATGTTCTTAGTTGCAAGTATCAACACAGCTGCTTTTCTGGTTTGCATAGCAACAGCAAACAAACCGCAGTAATTGACTTCAATAGGAAAGTTTAAGGATTTTTAAACCTGAGGTTTAAACTGTATCTCACAGATCAAGTGTTCTTCTTAAAGACTGGCCAAGATTAGTAACTTCCCAGACAAAGATTTTGCAGCTCATAACCCTCTTTTCTTTGTCCCATCAGAAATAAATTACTTTCTTATTTGGAGATTATTAAAGTCTGACTTGTTTCTCCTAAATCTACTGAAGATAGAAGTTATTTTGCTGTTCTCATCAGCTTCTCAGTTTTCTTCATTTTCACAACCTTATGGATCTCAAAACCATCTGACTTTGGTTGTTTTGAGACTTGAATTTGAAGACAAATTGCAAAAGAGCCTTGTATAGTACCCTTCAAATAGTACTTATCAAATACCAGTGAACAGACTCCCATTTCATCACTCAAATTAATAGCACCAGTGAAATGCTTCACATAATACCAGTCAAGAGTCTAAGATACCACATTGTACATATGTAAATCTGCCAGATTGCTGCTACACTTGTAATTTAAACTTTAAAATACTCTAATTTACCTTCCATATTTTATCTTTAACTCGTGTTTATTGTTTAAGTTGTTTTGGTTTTTATTTTAGATTTGTTTTTAAATGTAAATTTGTACTTATTTTACAATGTCTGCACAGTCATAAAAGGAACAGTTCAGGATACATTTCACTGCATGTTGTACTTGGATAACTATGCATTTGACTGCATGTGATAAAGAATCTTAAATCTTGAATCTTGAACATACCACCACCAAAATGTTTGAATACTACCACCAAAAGCCTCATGTAGTACCAATCAAGAGCCTCATCTCGTACCAGAAAAGCTTCCAACCAAATATTTTTTCCATTACAAATAAAGCAACCTGTACCCGAGCCGTACCCAAGCTGTCACGGCTAACTGCATCACTGCTTTTTGATTGGTTGAAATGTTGTCATGACAATAGAAGCACCTGGAAACAGGTTGCATGGGAAGTTTTTTTAAACTGCCCATGCAAAAAAAAAAAAACCCAGTAGCAACAAAGAGATTCAAACTATCAACTCAGAAGTCAATGAAGTACAGGCATTTCTATGTGTTTGGGCTGAAGATTTCAGTAGGAGTTTTCTATGACACTAACAGAATTACTTCTGATGCAGAGAGAAACGCAAAGGTGTACCAGGACATGAGTAACCAGTTAGCTGGGTATAGTTTTCAATGCATGGCTAGGCAATGCTGAGAAAAAAATGTATATAAGACTAAAAATAATAAAAGACCACGATAACATAAGCAGCTCTGGCAGAAACACTTTCTGCTATTTCGACTCCATGAATGAGGTTTTGGGACAACAACCAGCCATAAACTGTGGGGAGAGAACTGCTGTTTACACATTACAAATCAGACATTGTTATCTTCACTGTAATCTTCACTGTAATCTTCATTGTTCTAAAATGCGGGAAATGAAAAGACTAATCTTTTGACTGTTAGGTACCTAAGAACAGCCGTTACTAGCTTGTCTTCATCAGAATTCCAGTATGACCTGATGTCTGGAATGCTGAGCTTCAGACTCCTTAAACCAGCTCAGCAAGTTCCAGCGCAGTGCTCAAGTTTCTTTTCTTGAAAGCTGTGTGGTGGGAGAGCAACAAATGAAGATGAGCCAACCGGAGCAGGTCCTCGAGCAGGAGCTGAGCTGCGCTATTTGTCTTCAGCTTTACAATGATCCTGTGTCCCTGCCTTGTGGACACAGTTACTGCATGGTCTGTGTTCAGTCCAGCCAGAAACTGAATGAACCTGGAGCTCAATCACATTGCCCAGAGTGTCGGAAAGAGTATGATGGCCTTGAAAGTCTGCTCAGGAACTTTAAACTGAGTGGAATCGTGGAGAGTTACCGCATGGCCACATCTGGTGGGGGATTCAAAGTAGGCAAATCTGTGGTGCCTTGCGACCAGTGCTTGGATGGATCGGAACCCGCCGTGAAAACCTGCCTTCACTGTGAGACATCTCTTTGTCAAGCTCATTTGAAAAGGCACCAGGAGCGCCATAAGTCAAGAGGCCATGCCCTCGTAGAGCCACTGCCTGACCAGGACCAGAGGAGATGTCCAGAGCACAGCCAAGAACTTGAGTTCCTCTGCTTACATGACCGTGCTTTTCTCTGCAATGTGTGTATCATCGAAGGAACTCACCGGGACCACGAGGTCCAGACCACAGAGGCTGCTAAGAGTGACCTAAAGCGAGTGCTGGAAGGGCTGGAGAAGGCCACAACTGTACGTCTACAGATGACCAAAGTTCTGCTCAGGGGGGCTCAGGACAGCGGGAGGAGCTCTGAGACAAACACAGAGATGCTGGTGTCCAAGGCCACAGTTCTGCTGGACAACATGGCTGCACAAATCACTGCTTACAAGGTCAGGAACAACACTAATGATTTACAACCTTCAGGAGTATAACAAAAACAAAAACACTGTAGCAGACTGAAAGATGTAAGTTAAAACTATTTAAATGGACATAAGTAATACGGACATAATGAGGCTTCGAGACACTACTGTTTAGCTATGCTAATGTACTTTGGTCCATGTTTATAGACAACAGTGAGTCATACCGTGTCACAAAGCACATAAGTGAGTCTATTAGAGATACTGAACACTTTGAGGCCAGTGTGTGATAATGCATGCAGATAGCACCACACTAATTAGTCTCTTAGCTCCAGTGCTAGAGCTAAAGAGACCAACTTTAGTCCCCAAACATGTCTTGGCTCATCAACTACTTTTTGCTCAGATATTGCCCAGTTGGGCCACATCTGGGCTATTGCACTTTTCCTCATTTCCACATTTTAGTAATACTAGCTCACTATGATTTATTAGTAAGATTCTTTGGTATGTCTTGTTTTGATGCTCCGACTACTTTGCTAACTGTCCACATTGTGAATATGCAGGAACGCATGAGGATCCTGCTGGAAGATGAAATTAAGGACTACGATAAAACCTGGCGCGGCGGCGTGGCCGTCCTAAAGGAATACCAGCAGCAGCTCACCAATGCCCAGCAGCAGGCCAACGACTTGATATCCTCCTCTCCCTCTGACTTCCTCTTCCTGCAGCTCTTCATTCACCTGGAGTCGCAGCTCCGTCAGGCAGCCAACGTGACTGTCCCAAGCCTTCCTGAGGCTCAAATGTCTGACACCAAGCGTCTCCGGGCAGGCCTCAGGACGGACGAATTCCGATCAGAGTTCACCCAGCTGCTTCAGAGCCTCCACAGCTTGATGAATCCACTGGAACTCAGCTTCAATCCTGCTACGGTCCACCAAAGCCTTATTCTGTCCACAGATTTCCTGACTGTGAAGCACAGAGGTGGTGCAAAACCCAGTGCTAGCAGTGGAGACCAGAACGAGCGCTTCACCACCGCAGTCCAGGTCATGTGCTCCCAGGGGATCTCCCACGGCACCCATGTGTGGACGGTGGAGCTCAGCCCAGGCTGCATGTGGTCTGCCGGTCTCTGCTATGCTAGCATCCCACGCAAAGGTGACCACAGCAGGCTCGGTCACAACGCCCTGTCCTGGAGGCTGCAGTGGAAGAACAAGAAGTTGATGGCATGCCATGATTCTGTCAGCACCATGGTGGGGGATGCACCCATCGTGCCACCCAAGAGGCTGGAGGTGGCGCTAAATTATGGTGGAGGCACTCTAGCATTCCATGGCATAGCAGCTAAAGGGAAGAAACAGCATCTACACACGTTCAGAGCCACTTTCAGGGATGTGGTGTATCCTGTATTCGGGCTGCACTCGTCGACCGACGAATCATGGATCACGCTGCTGAACGCAGCGACATGATGGTTAAATTTTACAAAAATTGTCAGTAATGAATGAAAACAAGTATCCTGGGGCAGTGGGTTGTGAAGGGGGGATGTATGGGTCATGAGGAGATATATGCACTTTATTTGTTTTTATATGAGTGCAGAACTGAAAGATCATTTAGATCATTTAGATCATTTTAGACAAGAAGGGGAAACTACGGTGTTTCTATACTGCACTGTAGCAGCAAAGTGCTCCAGTATGCTTGAGGGGGGATGGGCTTTCTGCATGGTTGCAGTCCTCAAAGCTTCAAGTTTATTTTTGCCCACTACGAGCTACAGGCTACCAGAAGTACTATCAGGAGTATTACCAGGAGTAACACCAGAGTACCCCCAGGAGTACTACCAGGATTACCATCAGGAGTACCACCACAAGTACTGCCATATGTCATCACATCTGGAATAAAACCACTTCACTTTAACCTAATTTCTGGTTAATATTTGATACAGCATGAAGTAGGTTAAACCACAGTCAAACTTACTGATTAAAGTGCAAATGAACTCAGTCAATCAACATATTGATCAAGCATAACCATGATCACAAAACTTACTATACACAGACTTTAAAATTACATACTAAGGTACAAAAAATAAAATTGTCATTCTTTATTACAGAGTGTAGATCAGTGTCTCCAAAGGTGGGACTGGGAGCGTGAGGAATGTAATCTTGTGCTGGAGAAGTTCAAAATGACTTTCAGGTTCAATTGAAACTTTTTTCATTAGTTTAAGTTTGTCACATTACACTTCACAAAATACATGAGGATGTTTGAGAAAAAGTACTACCTTTACATGTTGGTACCGGCATGAAAAAGGTTTTGAAGCCCCAACCTATAGCGCTTGTACCTGTAAGAGGTACAACAGTTAAAGCGGTAATCTAGACTCCATTAATAAATTATGTAATAAGCCAATTTAGCACTTAAAATTTGTATGATGGAAAGAATCAGCTGTCTGTTTAAGTAATATAAATGAAAACAATTCATACTGTGGTTCAGACAGAACCTCATTCGTTAACAGTGTGGCTGCCCTCACTTGCCTTATGGTACTTCCCCAATAAATATCTACAAAAATTAATATAAAATAATGAAAACAATAATACAGTACTGTGCAAAAGTCTTCAGTCCTCCTCATTTCTTTATAGTTAGTATGAAAATGAGACAGTCAGTATAGTGATTCACTTCAGTATAAACACAAAGAGAGTTTGTTAAATTCTAACCAGCTTTAAAGTCAGTATTTGTTCTGAGCACCATAATGACCACCGTTCACAGCCTAAACTCTCTTAGACAGAGTCTTCAGGAATAGTTTTCCAGGCTTCTTGAAGAACATTCCGAACCTCTTCTTTGGATGTCAGCTGCCTTTTGTTCTTTTCTCTATCCAGATGATCCACACTGCTTCAATACTGTTAAGATCTGGGCTCATGACTGATTGTGTTCCATTGTTTTTTTCTGTCAAGGTGCTTCAACTGTATTGACAGGGTCTGGGACCATTGTTGTGATGCTGAAAAATGAAGCCACTGCAAATCAAATAGTTTCCCGATAATTTTGCGGGGGCTAAAGACTTTTGCACTTTTGAATTTACATAATTTTAAGGTTGTGTAAATGCAAACATGATTTAATTTGCATTTTACAGCTTCCTTAACCCTGTTAGAACTGAACGTCTGCTTTTCTTCATTTTAAAGCTTGAAATATGTTAAATATAAATAGTGAAATTAGTATTTGTATATGATTTTATTTACAATAAACCTACAGATTGAAAATTATTATTTTTGAAATTAATGTTTTATCATATTTGATATGTGTGGGGCTGATGAACTTTTTTTGTTTTGTAGAAATAGAAAATGCCAATCACTCTTTTTATTCAGTTTGACTTCAAAATAAAAGTTCCCAAACAAATGATTTCTCCAACTGTTTCTACTGTAACACACTGTGTTTATGCAAAAAGACTATAATCCTGCAGGTGATCATCTGTGTTGGGTGTATCTGGTGTAAATCATTTAATGTAAGTGAAATATAATTCAAATTGTGGATTTTAGGAATGAATGCTCTTCTTGCTTTTTTATTTAAAAAACACTACTGGGCATGTTTCATTTTCATTTAAATTTCTCTTCACTTTCTCATGTTTCCATACCTGCCTTGTTGAGAACATTCAGAAACATACAGTGAATTTGTGTAATAAAAATATTTGAAATATCAAAGGTTATTTTCATGGAGTTATGGTCTTTATGGAACAAAACTGGATTGAGTTTAAGGCAATAATGTGGTAACATCTGTAAAATCAGTAAAATTACTTAAATCAGTAAAAAATCTGTCATATTTGTCAAATCTGTACATTTTGTAAAATTGGTCAAGTCAATAAAATTACTAAAATCAATAAAGTATACTCACCATAAAATCAGTAAAATTGCTAAAATCTATAAAATCAGTCAAATCAGTTAAGTCTGTAAAATTAGTGAAATCAGTAAAATCAGCTCTAGCAGATTTGGCCAGTTTTAGGGAAATATGTTAGATCCGGTTATCTTCATTTCAATTGTTTAATTGTATAACAATACAATTTTTATAAATAATTCGGTTCAGATAGAGAATGAGACACTTCTCTAAAGGTCAGTATTCACTCATGAAAATGTCACAACACCCCCATAAACCTCTCATAACTAACCTTTAGAAAGGCTCACTCCTATAAGCATCAATCATTTTGATCAACATTTACAAATTTCTTGGTAAATTATTACCTTTTTTGTAATAAAGTATGATGTCAAAGATATTTTTAAATTTCATTACTGTCCAAAACAATTCAAACATCTCCATTTGGTAACTTTATAGAATGTCCTTTAATTCTGATGTAAGTCAGTGTAAAGAGGGTTTCTTCCCAGCAGTTTTTGAAAGTTTTACGCAAGGTAAATGAATTCAAATTATGTAAAATGCAAAATACAGTACATACATGGTTTTGTGTGGACTGTGATAAATGAAAAATTCATATTTTGTTCTCATAAAATATTTTGTACATGAAACCTTATTTAGTTATTTATTATTTTCCATATGTACATAGCGCAGAACGTTCTGCAACTTTTTGCACCATTTATTTTATTTTTTGTGTTATTTTCTACATACATGTCTGCACTGAAGGAGTTGCTTTTAATCACATTATACATGCGTATAGTGACAATAAAAGGCATTCTATTCCATTCTATTCTATTGTCTGCCCGACTGAAGTAGAACAGGATTTGTGAGGTGTGTTTGTCCGAGTGTATCAAAAAAGACTAAAAATAGTGAATGAACTCTTCTCACATTCTTCTCATGCTGCTCATTTGGGGCAAGACTTCCTCTAAATCATGTGACCCAAGGCAAGGGTGATGTAACAATGCCTTAATGCTTTCATAACAAGTCACCTGTTAAACTGTTATAACTCAGCCTTCGGGACTCTCAACATGTATATTAGGCTGCAAAATGCCTAAAGATACACCGTGCCTAGATAAAGTGTTCCAACCACTCAGCATTCAGCACCACCAGTACACTGATCACCACCCGATCATCTAGAATCATCTGCACCTGTAAATTAGGGGTCCACAAAACTTTTACGCCATACTGTGTGTGTGTGTGTATGTGTGTGTAAGTATTTATATACATATATATA